>CM022706.1:44769569-44869281 GCA_012295165.1 Asparagus setaceus | reverse complement strand
CTAATGAAATATTTGAATTAAATATATATCCATCATAATTATTAAGGAAATTTCATTTATAAATTTAAATACTATTTAAAAACAAATTCTTCAGCGAAATGAATATACTTTGATATTCGATAAATATTCGTGAGTATTCATGAATATTTATCAAATATTGAGTAGTCAAGTTCGTATGCGAAAAACTGCTTGTATGGATATTTGAATTCGGTTCGAATTGATAATTTTAAATAAATACAAAAATGAAAACCTTGGTATTCGATTCGATTCGATCGCTTACCACCCCTAACTGCTTGGTTGCAAAATATGAGAATAAAAATGACTGAGGAATTGGTATTAGAGGATGGCCATCATAGATATCAAGACTAATGTTATATGAGATATGCACCAGTCGATCTGGATATATATTGTTAAAGCTGCATATGTGATCTGGATCATTTTGGAGGGAAAAAGGGGAAAAGTATATAGTAAATTCAGAAATACTTTTAAGACTTAATTATTACAAAGGCATCCAATTGAAATGAGAAATGACTATAGAAGACCACTTAAAAGTATATCAAATAACGCCTTAAAAGTATATCAAATAATGCTTGGTCAACCTTTAACGAAATAAAAGTATTTTGTTGGCTAGTTTTCAAATATTCTGTAACAACAATATTCAGATGATTGAGTTACTAAGCAAACAAAAGTAAATATATCTTGAGTTGTCATATAAAGCATGCCTTAACTCTATCATGATAAACACTGCACATTCTATGTGTATGCATATACTGGCGCATACTGATTATGTGATGACATAAATCTTTTTTATGCCGTCACTATTTTTTTTCTTCTGCATCTGAACCTAATGTGGGTAGTAACTGCAGTTTTCTTCTGCCTACACATAAGCAGTCACATAAAATTTCTTTAGTGTGAAGTTATTTGGACAGAAGGCTGTTATTTTCTTTGACTTGATAGTTTTTGAATCTCTTCCTTCCATTACTTGGCTGCCTTGACTCTGTCTCTCAGCATCCTAATAGGAGGCAAAAAGTACATGAAACTTGGTTGGGGGCTAAATACCTTCTTCATGGTTTGTTTCTTTCCTTAATTCTATCTGTTTGCCTGACTTTAGCCTCAGATATTTTATCTGAACAATTATTATTATTATAATTATGCCCTAAGAACTTATATTTTTACTTGCAGAAAGAAAGCTAAATATTTTATAGAAATGCAATATCATGTTGCTAATACTCCAAGCAGCATGCAATTTGCAATGAACTGTTATTATTATGACACCTTATGCCCTGCCCATGGTATAATCTGTCTTCTTATTCAAAGTAGCGTTTAGTACTTGACATTAATTATTAGTTCTACTGTGTCTATTAAGACACTACTACAGATTTGAGCCCAGATCTTGTTGCTTACAAATCGATGATTAAGTTATATTTTCAGTCTAAAATATTATTATGACAATCATGTTTTCTGTTTTATTGATTTTTTTTTTCAGGTCTCGAAGTTGTCCTAGCTGATGGAACCATTCTTGACATGCTTACAACTTTACGCAAAGACAACACAGGATACGACTTGAAGCATTTATTCATTGGTAGAATCTTTAGTGAAGAGGCACCTTTTCATGTCTACGATACTATATGAGGATAAATTAAATGCATTACATAATTGGTGTAGGAAGTGAAGGTACATTGGGGATTGTCACGAAGGTCTCAATACTCACCCCTCCTAAGCTAGTATCAACTAACGTTGCGTTTCTTGCTTGTAAAGACTTTTCAAGTTGTCAGGTATTATATAACTTTTCAAGATTCAAAAAGTCCTATGGAATAAAACTCTTAATTGGATAAAAATTTTCTCCAGGAAAACTAGCTTTGGTGTTTATCAGGTTTGACACCAATATTTCGGTTTCATTGGTATCAATATATCACAGAAAGGTATAGCCTTAAAGAAAGTTTCCTCGCTATGCCATGTTGACCTGTGTGAGAAACTTTTAGTTAAGAAAACATACTGAAGACACAGGAAGGCAGGCCTGTTTGAACTTCTTCAGGTCTTCTCCACAAGCTGAGGTAACAGTCACATGAAGTGGATGGATCAAGAAAGAGGAGAAGTTATGGTTTAGATCATTAGTTAAGACGGTATGAATTTGTTATAATGCGAGCATTTACTTGTATGACAACCTGGCAAGACCAAACACTGAGAGATTCACAAAGATGATACAAATGTTCTTCCCTACCCTTTTCTTGACTAATATATGAGCATACTGCTGCTATTTTATTTTCTGTGTCTGGGTCAGTTCATCTTAGTGACTTCCAGAAATTGGAAGAATATATTGCCCAGATAACATATTCCAATTGATAGTGGTGACTATATGTCTCTGATTTGGATTCTACTTGAGGGGGATGCAAGCACCCAAATAATGCTAGCAAACTGAGGGCTGAGTTCAATGTTTTATTTTGACATACAAGGTTGAATTTTTAAAACCCGATTGGAGTCCTTCAACAGCAGAGGGGCATAGATCCTAAAGAACTAAAGAAGGTATGTAACTAATAGTTTGATTTTATATTCTCTTTTGTACTAGGGTGTATGTTTAAGTCAGAGATAGATGAGCAACAATGCTCTAGTTCCTGTTCTGCCAAGATAAGTTACTGAATCTTCAAGAAAATAAGGTATCTGAAGACTCTTTCAGTTACTGGCCTTATGATCAGCATAGTAAACCTTGTTCTATAAGGCCAAAAAAGAGACGGTAATGGTTATATTAATCAAGCAATAAAGGAATTCTCTGTATGCCAAAGTGAAAATGCAGTGGCAACAGATTATCATATAAGTAACATCAGGGAGATGATAATGTGTGCATGCATGCGCGTGGTTGTGCGTGTGCGTGTCTGCATCTGCGTGCTCATGTGCATGTGCTTGAGATGAGATGATGATATATGTGCCATTGTAGTATTATGGGGATTATGCCTGGAGTTTGATATTCTACATACCTCTATGTAGTAAATATGCAGACCATCAAGTTCTTAGCCTATTGTCTAATAATTGTCAATTATAAGATCTTTAATCAAGTTGCAGGATAAACGGTGTGCATATTGGTTCCAAAAGAGTCATGGTTAGATCGTTTATACACCTAAATGCAAGTCTTATGCACTTCATTAACATACTCACATGTCAGTGCTTTCACATTTATTTATTTATCCTTAAGCTCTGTTGTGATAAAGCCAAAATCTTTGGTTATTGCATTTATATTTTAAAACATGGATATCTTTTTATATTATTTCCAGAAACTACTTTTGGAAGCCAAGAGGGGCCTAGGTGATGTTATTTCTGCATTTGAATTTATGGATAGCCATTCAATGGACATGGTAAGCTCATTTGTAATACAAATATTTCTAGCATTTGTTCCCTACAGTTGAATAAAAAGTTCTTGTCTGCGAGGTTTTGCTTTTATTATGCTAAACAAATAATTTCTACCCCTCCATATATACATTGTCAATCCTTCCATGTTTGGTATGTGCTTGTCAAATTGGTCAATTTCATGTGGTTTAGATCCAGATCATAGGTGGTTGATATTGATTCATATATTTGAATTTAGTAAATCATTCAATCCTTCAGTATTAGTGGCTTATGAAATTGATTGCCGGTACTTTCTATATGCTGCTCCAAAGTGAATGCATACACGCATTAAAGACTGAGTCTGTTTGGCCTGAAGATTACAATGTCATATTTTTAAATATAGTTTTTGGCTTTAAAACTATAGTTCGAATATTTCTTGAAGAAAAATGAGGAGCGTGTCATATGTAGACTTTTCTTCTGTTATGGATTTAAGTGCTGCATGATGTCACAACTACAATTTTAACAAATTAGACGAGGGAGGAGTCTAAGGCCAAAGTAAATGCAAGACAATTACCTGTATATTGATGTGTGAGAAGAAGGAAAATGGCACTTGAGAAGGTATCTCAGATGAGCTGCTTTAGATTGAAACCAACAAGCAACATCATTTTTCCTAGATATAAAAGGGGGATAATATATGATTAGGTCATTTTTTTTCCTTTCTCTATACTACCTCTCGGTACTTTGCTTTAATGCAGATTATTTATTGCTCTTTTATTAATGTTCTGATTAAATTTATGCAGAAATAATTCAAAACAATGAGCAATAAGTTGGACTTCAATTATTTTCTTTGTTGTTTACTTATGTATTCTCCTGCTAAAGTTAGAAGTTCTTATTCAATACATTTCTATTCTAATATTTTATTTACTGTATGCTTATTTTATTATCTGATATTGAAGGTTTTAGGTCATGTAGAAGGTGTCCGCAACCCTTTACCTCCATCGTTGCACAATTTTTATGTTCTCATTGAGACAACCGGCAGTGATGAATCATATGACAGGTAAGTTGGACCCATTACATTTCTATTAGTTTTGCTTCTTGTTTGCATCTTATTGTATGCATTTTAAATATAAGTTCCATATCCTCCATCTTTGGTTTTCTATGCTTTGTTGTTCAGTTTGTAAAGTCTGGTTCAAATTTAAAAATGTGCTTTTATGATGTTATTCACTAGCTTTGTAATGTGTAGATGTATAACTACGGTCTCATTTATTCAAATGTGAGCAAAAAGAGAGTACATTTAGTTACTGTTTTGTTTTATTAAAGTCTTACAGTCAATGATATCACACCTTTTATGAAATCAATTATGAAAAGCTTTGTTCAAACATGTTATAGAGAGAGTGTCCATTTATTGGTTGTCTTCTAGCATTCTCATTGGTTGGGATAATTCATTCTGATTGTTGTATGAGTAGCCGATCAAATCCCAAATTCACTTCAAAATTTTCAAAACTAAATATCCGATTCCTACTTTTTTCTGTTATTCAGAATTACCATATGTTCCTTGTAGGTTGGATAGAAGAATAATTTGCAATATATATATTAAGATTATATAGCTTGCTTCCAAGAAGTACTGATAAATACTTGATCACAAAATCACTTACGATGATTTTAGGCATGTTATGAAGTCTGAGTTATTTTTCAGGGAGAGACTGCGAAAGTGCAAGCGATGCTACTAGCTCAATTTTGTTTTGTTGGCCATACGTCACTATTTTAGATGAAAATACAAATGTATGCATAAAGGTCTGTCTGAAGAATTTTTTGCAGTATTGGAAAATTTCTTAGAACCTTGAATCTTGAGGCATTTGGAAGCCTGGGTTTCTTCCAATGCAGTTGCCAGTTGCCAATAACACTTTAGTTTTAAGGAAATGAAGAAATGCATAATAATGTTATCAAAGGAAATGATGACTTCTTCAAGCGGTTGTCTAGCATCTTCCATGAGTCCATTACTGGAACAGACAAAAATCGGAACACAGAGAGTGAAGGCTACTACCTCAACTTTAGAATGGTTCAAAATCGTCAAGTACATATCAGATGCTAACATTTATACTAATAAAACTCCATGCTTTGCATGAGACTTCTCTAGAAGAAACAATGTAAAAAGCTAATGCTCCTAAAAAAATGAAAAAGAATCAGAAACCTGTTACTCGGCTTGTTATCCTACTACTCTATAGGTCACATGTCAGGTAAGTTACCTCTAGACTTTTTAACCAAATAAATGCTTTTATCCTAGTCACGATTACTTGTATTTAACTCTGTACACTGATGTGTAGTAATTACACTGTTTGAGGCTGATTGGTACCTTGTCAATTGCTACGATCATGTTCGAAGTCTTGCATATCTTTGATGTGCTTCTTGATTTATGATGTTATAGTTAATTTTTTCCCCTCATTTTGGTTGATTTACATTCAGGACTAAGCTTGAAGCCTTCTTATTACGCTACGTGGAAGATGGTCTTATATTGGATGGTGTTATGGCTCAGGACATAAACCAAGCATCTTCATTTTGGAGAATTCGTGAGGTTTTATGTCTATGCTTGATTGAGCATTTACCTTTTTCAGTTGGAACATAATCTGTGATTTTAAGATGTTAGAATGCTTAAGGATGGCTTCACACTATCATATGCCAAGCTGGAGCTTCTTCTAGCGTATAGTTTAGCTGGCATTTTCTTTTCAAGGGCTGTTTGGTTAACTTTCCAGAAAACAATAAAAAAGGAAATCTGACAAAGAAACCACCTAAATAGGTTTCAAGTGATTTCCTTTAAAAAAAAAAAATCCGAATGGGTTTCCTAGAATTGGAGCCAAATCAACCAATTGAAGGGTGCCACCTCACCCTCCCTCTTGATTTCAAAGTGGGAACGAAACTAAATAAAAGAAAAGTTTATAGGAAATATGTTTCCTATAATGTTGTTTCCTGGTTTTTTAGTTAACAAAACAGACCCTTAGTCAACAATCAGTTTCATGTAATAAAAGTTGTGATAATGAACCTGCACAAAGTGGACAAAACAGTTGAGCAGTAACTTGTAATAATTTGGGACAATAAAAATTTTGCTTAAAATGTTGTTGGTGATAATGAACCTGCACAAAGTGGACAAAACAGTTGAGCAGTAACTTGTAATAATTTGGGACAATAAAAATTTTGCTTAAAATGTTGTTGGTAACTGTATAAAAAAGCTATTCCTGGCTAGAAACTGAACCATCTTCAGAATTCTTGACAATTGCAAGTGGTAACGTATAACAAGGTACCAAGCCTTTGTGTTTGTTATGGCAATCAACATCTCATATGATAGTTGGGCATATTATGTCACCAAAATCGAAGCAAAGTTTAGAATTTTGTATATAAAAATACTTTTCCTTATAGTCATCAATGTTTATGCTAGAGAAATGTCAGTAATTCCAACTTTCAAGATATAGGATGTTCAACAGATCCTAGGAATATGGACCTTTGATATGTCCTCGACATGAAAGTGATTGTAAAATTTCAATATGTTGAATTGTGAAACGTCTCCAAAATTTGAAGAAGTGTGAAGTTAAAAGATAGGCAACGTGGATATTTCTTCATGATTCTACATAGCTTCCCGTTTTAAGGATCATGATTCACGCATATAGAATGTCTGAAATAATAATTCTTTTGGAAAACCTTCATCACTCCAAAACTAAAGCATTCACAAGGTTTCTCTAAATGAAACCCTCTTTAAATTTGTTTAAAAAGTCACAGATCTATTTGTTTCTGGTTTATATACAGATGTTTTTCTTTGTACTTTATATTCCTCTCAATTATTTATTTTTTTCCAGAACATCTTAGATGGAAAAGGAATGAATATGTCAGTTGTAGGTAAAGCACTCCACTATATTTAGAAACACAAGCAAGTCTCCCTTACTCCCTTTGACTCTTTCTAATAACAACATCGAGCTTGTCATTTTTCCTTAACTCCTCTCTTTACAGCAGTTACTTCTTAATTTCACTCTTTAGTTGTATGCCGTTAGTTTCTTCATTTCCATGATTTATGAATGTAAATTATCCTGTATTTTTATACCTCAAGATTCCCGCTAGAGTATATTCAACTGTTCATTATTTTTTTCATTAGCTCAAGTTTCTGTCTCCTCTAGATTCCTCTATATTTATTCAGCTAATTTCATTACTTTATTAAGTCAACATTAGGAAAATCTCATGGTGGCAGGGTATAACCGAAGCATCAACGAAACAAGGAGCTGTGTACAAGTATGACTTATCTCTACCTGTCGAAAAGCTCTATGATATTGTTGATGAAATGAGAGAAAGGCTTGGTAGTTTACTTCTTCAAACTTCTATTTAGTCTTATCACATTTATATCACAAATTTGTTTCAATTTCCCCTCTACATGGATTGCGTTTTAGGACAAGTTGCTAAAGTAATCGGGTATGGTCACCTTGGAGATGGTAATTTGCACTTAAATATACTAACAAACCAGTATGATGAGAATGTAAGTATGCCCACTTAACTAAAATTTTCGTGTGCCTGACTATTTCATAGCTTCAGAAATGTTAACATGTGATTAATGCTGCAGGTTCTTGCACAAATCGAACCCTTTGTATATCAGTGGACATCAAATCACAGGGGAAGTATCAGCGCCGAGCATGGATTAGGATTAATGAAAGCAGATAGAATTCACTACAGCAAGTCTTCTGAAACTGTAATTAACTAGCAACTCAGCACTTCTTCATCCATAAAAACTTGTTCTTTATCATTGAGTCTTGTTGTTCTCAAGTTTGAAAATTATCTCTCTTTAAATCAAATCTTGCATGATATCACTTTTCTTTTATAGGGTTAGGCTTCTTAGCTGAAAAGAGTTGTAGCCTTCTTGTTTATGTTACGGTCCGTTTAGACTAAATTGGAGAGTCAATTGTGGGGCTATGGAGATTTTAGTTCTCTCCCTTTAACGACTTAGTTTTATGGTTGAGTTCTTCTCGGTCTCTAAAACAATTAGCTATTGATATCCTAGGCCTCTGACCCGGAAAATACCGTTATGGGTTCACTTCATCTGAGAAGTCTTTTATGGAAATTTAATTTATCATATCGAAACTCTCCCAGAAATGCACCATTTTAATATTTTGCGATTTGACATGATTAATCAATCCTTAATTTCTTCAGTGGTTGAATAATTTTTTTTTCATGATTTATTGATTTGTATAATTAGATTAGTAAGCATGATCATCTTTCTTTTTTTTATTGAATTGTTTATAGTAATGCTATTTCATGAATTATTATCATGATTTGTTCTGTGTTGCACTGAATATTCTCAGGTTCAACTTATGGCTTCAATCAAGAAACTACTGGATCCCAACAGAATAATGAATCCTTACAAAGTTCTGCCTCGTTCATTGCTCGCAAACTGAGTGGAAATGCTTTCTTGTATCGGATTGCTAGTGCCCTTGCCTGTATATATAGCTGTGTCCAACTCTATAAGCTGTGCTGAGCAGAACTTTCTGCAGTAACTATCAGCCTTCACATTCCTTAGATCAACCATTCTCGTGGTTCCAAAATAAAACTTCCTATATATGTAATGTCGCCTCTATTCCTGTTGTGGATGAATAACAAGATATACATAAATTTATCTTTAGGGACTGGTTCTTTGTTAATGTAATTGCAATGGAAGTTGTTAGGACCGTGTTCGTGCAATCGAATTTTTTTGATGAATAACAAAAATTTATATTGGTCTAATATATGTTTGAGAAGTTGTATACATATTACAAGAAGTTAGAATTAAGTTCGGAAGTATATAGAGTAAGGTAATAAGTTAATCACAGCCGATTCTGGAAAAATATCAAGAGTGAAACTCTATTTTGAGCATATGGGAGTGTCCGACTCGTTGTTACGAATACATAAGAACAAATGGAACTCAACTCGGAGATATATAGCTCGAGATATGAATGTTTAAGTTAGATAACGTCGAAACAGTCGGCAGCAGACAGGAAACATACACCGAGGCTGAAACCTGTACGAACCATAACTTTTGACTCGGTTATCGGATTTGGTATTGTAATAGCTTTTCGGAAAGCTCTTGATCTGATCTATCTAATCATTGATGGTAGGTTGAGCCCATTGTGGTCTACAGTGAACCATCGATGGACTACAGAAGCCAATTAGTGATTTTCCCGAGAGATAAACAGTAACCATCGATGGGTGAATAGTATCATCGATGGTCGGGTTTCCTAGCGATAGTGATGACGCATTTTAGTAGATTTGATATTTTAATCTCAGCCGTTCGTCGTTCTTTTGTTCTTTAACTTCTACCAAGTCTAGGATATCTCTTTCCTGATATGTTATGGGCTCTATATAAGAGAAAGAAGAGACCATTGATTGGAGGTGATCCAGGGTTTGAGTTTTGAGAACAAGGAGAGCTTTTTATCCTCCAAAGCCTCATCAATCGCATCCTCGATGTTGTTCTTCATCATCTGATCATCAACCTTCGAGGAGTGCTGCCCTTGGACTGCATCGTCATCATTGTTTTTTCAAATCTATACTTCAATCATTAGGAGAATGGTTTGCTAATCAAAAAGGCTGCAAGATCTTTCTAGTTGTACTTAATTGTTATTTGATTTATTGGTTCAAACTTGTTTTTACGACGTACTCAAGCCGGGTGAATTGAGGGTTACAGCGTACTCAAGCCGGTGATAATTAAGGGTTGGGATCAGCTAGGGCTAGGTGTTACTTATCTGTGAGGAGTTAGGTTAGATGACTAGTTTCGGGTAGATTCCAGAGTGTGGTCTTTATAAGCCTACTGAATCGGGTTGTGATTTAGGTGAACTCTGATCATAGTGAGGACGCCCCTTCGTGAGAAGGAAGAGTGGACGTAGGATTTCTATCTGAACCATTATAAAATCTTGCGTGTTCTCTAGTTTTTTATTTGGTTTTTCGCTTTTATTTTGATATTATTTTAGCTGCAAATTTTGTGTTTTAGAGAAAATCTATAGTAAACCTATTCACCCCCCTCCCCCCTAGGCTTGCCTCTCAGTTCCAATAGAAGTGCTAGTTGTATGTAACTGCAATTATTATAATCGTTGACCCATACAATTGCCGGTGCAATTGCTTAGTTTAATTTTAGAATTTTGTAATTTTCAACTGTATTGTCGTTGAAGGCGTTTGCTTTGGAGTATCAAGGGTTTTGTAGACTCTTGTTAAGACTGGATGCAATTAAAGTTGCAAAATACACCCCTTTTGCTGATTAAGATGTTGCAGACATGATTTATAATTGTTGAATGATAGCATTGTGTGTATCTTAAGTATTCTAAGTTTCTTATTATGCCCTTGTATGTCGCTGACATGGCGTTCCCTTCTTCATGTATGTATGTATGTATATATATATATATATATATATATATATATATATATATATATATATATATATATATATATATATATATATATATATATAGAAAAGTGATAGGGTGAGATGGTGAGATGGTTTGCTTAGCGTAAGATGGTCATTCTACACCGTTAGATTCAAATTAATGGTTAGATTTAAACTAATAGGGTAACTAATTAAAGATATGTGGCCCCCACATTTATTTGATTTTTCCTGCCAAATCTTCTCTAAGATTTCCCATATCATCCCTTCCGCCTCCTCTCATTCTTATTTTGGTTAGGGTTAGTGGATTCAGGTTAGGGTTAGGGTTAGCGGGTTCGAGTTAGGGTTAGGGTTAGGGTTCGGGTTAGGGTTTGGGTTAGGGCTCGGGTTAGGGTTAGAGTTAGTGGGTTAGGGTTAGGGTTCGGGTTTCAGTTCGGGTTAGGGCTCGGGTTAGGGTTAGTGGTTTCGGGTTAGGGTTAGGGTTAGGGTTAGGGTTAGAGAAGATTTGGTAGGGAAATTAAATAAATGTGGGAGCAACATATCTTTAATTAATTAACCTATTAGTTTAAATCTAACCATTAATTTGAATCTAACGGTGTAGAATGGTCATCTCACATTAAGCAAACCATTTCACAATCTCACCATATCGCTTCTCATATATAGAAGCGATAGGATGAGATGATGAGATGATTTGCTTAATGTGAGATGTACATTCTATACTATTAGATTGAAATTAATGATTAAATTTAAACCAATAGGTTAATTAATTAAAGCTATGTGGCCCCCACATTTATTTAATTTCCCTGCCAAATCTTCTCTAAGATTTCTCATATCCTCCCTTCCGCCTCCTGGTTAGGGTTCGGGTTAGTGGGTTCGGGTTCGGGTTCGGGTTCGGGTTAGGGTTAGGGTTAGGGTTCGGATTAAGGTTCGGGTTAGGGTTAGTTAGTGGGTTCGGTTTCAAGTTAGGGTTAGGGTCAGGGTTAATGGGTTCAGGTTCGGGTTAGGGTTCGAGTTCAGGTTAGGGTTAGGGTTTGGATTTGGGTTAGGGTTAGAGAAGATTTGGTAGGAAAATCAAATAAATATGGGGGCCACGTATCTTTAATAAATTAGCCTCTTAGTTTAAATCTAACCATTAATTTGAATCAATGGTGTAGAATGGCCATCTCACGTTAAGCAAACCATCTCAAAATCTCACCATATGCAAACCATCTCACAATCTCACAATATCGCTATATATATATATATATATATATATATATATATATATATATATATATATATATATATATATATATATATATATATATATATATATATATATATATATATATATATATATATATATAAATTTCTATAAACTTAAGTTTATAGGGAATAATCATACACCAACTTTTCTATCCATTGATCTTTGCATTGGGATCCATGAAAGATAGGAAGCCCATTTTGAGATTTGTGCATCTCTTGATGGTACAAATCTAAAGGCAAGATCAATGGATAAAAAAGTTGGTGTATACTATTCTCTATAAACTTAAGTTTATAGGAGATTTGCTCTCTCTCTCTCTCTATATATATATATATATATATATATATATATATATATATATATATATATATATATATATATATATATATATATATATATATATATATATGAATATATGCTCATTTTGCTAAATGAGCTACTAAGAGAAAACCATGTGGTGAGGCCCACCTTGCTAGTCACATCAAAAGGTGTGGACCTCACCACTCTATCTCTTGGTAGCTCATTTACCAAAATGAAATACCACCTCATATACATCATTCTATATATATATATATATATATATATATATATATATATATATATATATATATATATATATATATATATATATATATATATATATATAAATAGGATTGGAGTGTTAAAACTTTTAGTTTCTTTTTTGCCCTCTCAAAATTTTATATATTCTAATTATGCCATTATCGTTAAGTAATCTTTCATTAAATAAATATAACCTCTTATTAATTTTGCACCTCCTCACCTTCCTAAATAATTATAATTATCAATAATATTATAACTATTAATTGTTTAAAAATAATTATAAAATAAATAGACACAATTTTTGTTGTAACCAATTAAATTATTATTATAATTATTTATGAATTATAATAAAAGAATTAAAATAATAGTATAAATAGAATAATATATTACTGAAGACTATTAAGAATTATACTATAATTCAATAAGCAGTAAAATAAATAGAATAAATTTTGAATCACATAAATAGTGTAACTATTTTAATACTATCACATAAATTATGAATTACACTATTATTTAGTATTATATTATTAAATAAATTAAATAAATTAAATAAATAATTTAATATTATTTTTAGAGTATTTTCTCAAAGATTATTACATGATACTGAATAATCTATACTTGGTAATGATTGAAAACTAGCCTTTTATAAAAAATTATTTAATATTAATAATACTACTATTAATTTTAATGATAGTATAATAAAAATTTATAAAATATTTTATAGTACTAAATTATTTATGAGCATAATTAAAAACTTAAATTAAATAAATATTTTATAGTATATAGGCAGATAAT
The DNA here is from genome assembly GCA_012295165.1 of Asparagus setaceus. NCBI lineage: Eukaryota > Viridiplantae > Streptophyta > Magnoliopsida > Asparagales > Asparagaceae > Asparagus > Asparagus setaceus. Next base: position 44,855,986 of record CM022706.1, on the reverse strand, counting down.
TATTTTTGTAGTGTTACTTGAACTAAGAATTATTATATTAAATAAGATAAATTAGAGTAAACCCCATGAACTTTCAACATTTTGCAAGAATAGACCCTATGAACTTTCAAATCTCACTAAACCCCTAATAACTTTTGTAGAAAGCCCCAATATCTTTCGGATAAATTACACCAAACCGCCAATAACTTTCAAAATGTCTTTTATGCCATTTTCTCGGTTCTAATTTATAGGGTTATCTACAAAATTCAGAAGTTATTGGGGTTTTCTTTGAAACGAAAAGTCATTAGGGTTTTAGTGTAATTTTAAAAGTTCATATGGGCTGAAAGTTCATAAGGGTTTAGTGTAATTTACTCTATTAAATAATTATAATGAGAAGTAACTATTGCAATATGTTGCGGTATCAAGCGTAACTATCAAGGGAACATCAGAAAAAGTTTGCAAGATTAATGCAACTTAGTTAATTTCAAGTTAAATTAACAACTTTCAAGTTGGAGGGCATATTTAAGAGAACCTATAGAATTGACAGCTTTATTTAAGAACAATTTTAGATTTGAAGACTTATTTAAAAAAGTTAACACGGGTGATCATTATAAGAAAAACATTCAATTACAATAACTACACAATAATAATTAATTCATATATTTCTTTTAAGCAATCTTATTATAAAATTTTATTTATTAACACGCTTTTACTATTCAATAAAAATTGAAACTTAAAACATATAATGCTCAATGTAAAGCACGTGGATTATACTAGTATATATATAAAAGGAGATTATGTCTTTTATATCATTAATTAATGAAAGTTAATTTGATACTGCTACTTTGAGTGACTTCTACCAATGATAATGTTTTAGACAGTAGATTGTGAAATGTTGCTTTATTTGGAATCAGAGAAAGATCATTCGACATATTTAAAGGTTTAGACGCTTTGCTATTAAGATTGGTATTTAATAAGAACATAATTAAGTTGACTCAACAGTTCAGTCACTAAATATTGATCTCAGACTTATCCCATCTTATCCCAACGACTTAAGTTATTCTACAACAGTCCAAGTTATCCTTTTCTTTGATGACAATTTAGTATATAATGGAGTCACGAGAACAAATACCCAAGATCTTGATGCAATCAGCCTTGCCAAGAACAGTTGGCTCAATATTTGGGCAACAAAAAGGAAGACACAATAAACACTTGCAATGTTATACAAGTTCTTTTTCTTTTTATTAATTTCTCTTTTTATGTCAACTGTGGACATCATCAATTACATATATGCATCTATGCAGGGTACAAAAGTTAGGTCATTCCCTCCATGTCGTATGTCCCCATTAAGTTTACATATGTCATGTATTATTATGTATCTATGTAGGCTGAAATATTTGCTCGTATATATGTTTTTTCTTTTTTCTTTTTTACAAGGAAACCTTGGTTAGGGGGGAGCCAAACCAAGTTCGAACCTTAGGACCCATTCTCAGACATTACACTTTTAGGATGTCCACCTAATCAAGAAAACCACGGTGTTGAGTCTTACCTTTAATCCCCCACAACACCAGGTGAATACGGACATGAAAACCAGACGCTCCAGGATCACCATGATACAACCAAACCACTTGAGCCACCTATTGGTGGTCTCTGATATACATGTTTGTTAGAAGAAGCTTAAATCTCTGAGAAACTTTGCTAACCCAACGTGAGAGTAATAAAATAATCAGGGTTTTGTTTGAATTGGTAGTTAAAATGAAGGAAGGACTCCTTTGAGTTTAGCAAATCAATAAAAGTCAAGGAAGGTTATTCCCTTTATTATTTTTAAAAAAAATACCAGGTTTGACCTTATCTAAAAATAAACAGCTCAATACTACATGTTGAATGTGCCAAATGTGTTCAAAGTATACCTGCAATTGTTTGAATTACTAGAACTTATCATTTACGAGTCTCCAAATCATAATTAGATTGTTAGAAAGAACTCAAACCTCTAGAATGGGTAAGAGGGCCGAGCACGCTTTCAGCGACCGGTTCTGAGCCATTCGCTGCACAAAATAGGGGGGCAGAATTGGAATTATGCCCCCCATTTGATGGCTCAGAACCGGTCGCCGCATTTTTCACTAATGTTTTTTTAAGAAGAACTATAGGACTTCTTCTAAACTAAGGTTCATTCTTAAATAAAGACTAAGAACTAAATGAATCTAAAAACTTAAACTATAAAAATTTCACAAAGCTACCATGAATTATTAGATATCTTGCACCAAAAAATATTATAAAATACCTTTATTAGAGAAAATGCACATTTTTCACTAATGTTTGGTTGCTCAAAAAAAAAAAAAAACAAAGCCTAGAAAAGGGTAGAAACCTGATTTTAAGAAACTATTTCTTAAAATGATTTCCACTTCGGTTGAGATGAAAGGGGCAAAATAAAAGTATGTGGGACTCACATATAGATACATGAATAGTTCATTGGGCCCCAGAAAGATGTAAATCCAATTCCTAAAAAACAACAAGGAAAAGTGGGCCCCATATTGCTTTTCATGCTATTTTCTTTGGTGTCCCGATTCTCTTAATCTTGATCGTAGAAAATGTCTGCAATTAGTTAGTTGGCCTAATACTATTAACTTATCTTGGTGTGTTCCATAATTAAGAATACTTTTATATTATTTAGATAATTAATACCACTAATAGTGTCTCCATTTCTTTTTCTTGGTTTTTGGAAAATGAACCAAACATACCCCGATCACAACTATATCCAATATTGGTATAGTTGACCCGACTTAGTTAATTTGTATATTTTCCTCATTATTTAATTTATATAAATACATTCATTCTCTCTTTCTTCTTAATTATTACAGGTAATTTAGAAGTCTCAACAAACATAACAATAAATTTTTAGGAAAGAAAAAGAAAAGTGGTCTCATATTACTTTTTATGCCATTTCCTTCTCTCTATTTCCTTTCCTTGGTGTTAATTAGGAGATGAACCAAACAGCCTCTACACTATCACAGCTATATCAAACATTGGTATAGTTGATCCATGATCCATAATGCCTTTAAAATGAGTGCAGGAACCAGTTTTAACCAAAAAAGTTATACTTATTAGGTATTGGTCTCAACTCCTATTTTAAACCATTGCTCTTTTTTATCTTGTCTAATGTGAGACTATACTCACACATGAATATCCACCATTTAGTACTTTTTTTTATGACTTGAGAGTTTATGGTATTTCCTCAATTCCTCGAATAAAACTATTTTATGATATTTTTTTACACAACTTATACTTTTTTTTTTTTTTTACGGAAAAAGTAGGGCAAGGTTACTCATTTAACCCAACTTAAACTATTTTATTTAATCCCAAAATTTTGTCTAAATCCGTAACTCTCCATTTCTCAATGTTGAAGCTTTACTTAAGTATTGATTGAGACATGAACACCCAAGAGAATCCCACATAAAAGGACCTTTGTGTCATCTTATCCCAACTGCCAAAATCCTGACCCCAACTTTGTCCACAATTGCACACAACTTATCCCTTCCTTTATACAATTATGAAGTCACAAGATCAAATCTCATGATCCTCATACAATCATCCTTACCAATAACCGACCGTGCCCAATACTTGTGCAACAAAAACAAAGGCACAAAACTGCTCACAATACTAACCAAATATTCTCTATTCATTAATTTCTTTTTTATGTACAACTCTTAGACATCATCAATTAGGCATATAAAATAGAACAGTGGATGCATCTGCTTAATCCTAAGATAAGATTAATAAGCCTCTCCGTATTGTGTTAATCCTTCAAAAAGTGACTACAAAATTGTTAATAATTCGTATGCCCCCTAAGGAATCAAGATGAATCAAACAAAGAAGATGGTGATTGAGGCCGGAATATTCCCTGGCCGGTGCCGAGGATTCGTCGGGGATCGAAGTCGGCTTTTCGTCGCAAGAACCTCGGCCACCGGTTGCCGTAGTGTTGCCGCCAGTCATCGAGAGTTGAGTAATTGGGGAGGTATTGTTTGATGTCAATCCCGGCGTCGTTGCAGAAGTCAAGAATTCGCTGGTTTTGGTGTGACAAATAGTCTAATTGCTGGCTGGGCTCAACAGAGTCAGGGACTGCAGTTCTAAGGAAGGCCACCAAGTAGAATACTTCCTCATTTGGTGTAACTACTGAGCTCCTCTCATCCCACCTAAAAAAAAAATATACACATAATATTAGAGGTTTTATTGATTAATTATTTTAATGAAGTTTATTAACGATAAGTTAGTCATATTCTACAACAGAGATATTGATGGGGTAAACTGACAAATCTATGGAGAGTAAATTTGAAAATACAGTGGATTAAGGGATATATGGGTAAAAAAGACATAATATTATTGTGTGATGTTTCTTTTTATGTGATAATATATGCAGCTTTGTTGACACTTTGTCTAATCAAATGTTTTGTTTTGGGTGGAGTGAGATATACTGAGCAAAAGAGCCAATTAGATTTGGAGAATCCATATACATCACTCTTCGTGATTCGTTCCATATATCTAATCCTTTCTAGGTTTTTGTTGAAAGCAATAGCTTTTGCCATTATTATAAATTAACCTCTCATCATAAAAGGTATTAATTAGGGTTAAGAATTAGGATAAATTACATAAAGCTCCCCTATACTAACTATTAAGTTTAAAAAAATTACATGCTCAAACGCCAAGCTAAAGGAGTTTCCTGTCAAATCTAACATAGTGCATAGCAAATCAAACTTGCTTTCAAAGTTTAAAGTGCTTTTATACATATTAAGAAATCTTTTACGGAAAATATTATATTGATAAATTTCTTTTAAAATCTTGACGTAATGTGACTCAAAATGATGCATCGTTTGATCAGCTCCATTGCAAAATTTTGTACTCTATCAAGTGGAATTTAATTAAATCTAATAGGGTCCTCCTAAATTAAATACTATAGTTATATAGATCTAACTAGCATCATCAATGCTTTTCCATTACTATAAGTTTGTAATCATTGCAACATCCACAATCATACATGTTAATTATGAATATCTTATCACCATAACATGGGTTTGTTTCACTATAATTATAATATGCAAGCATGCATGTGTCTTGTGTCTTATATCACCCTAAACTAATATCAAAATTAAACATTACTCTCAGAGATTGCATATTTCATGCATGCATGCATGCAATATTCAAGCAAGTTACATAGGTCAAATAAATTACTTGTGCTTGTTGACAGGGTAGATGAGGATGGGTCCACTGGTCTTGTTTCCCAAGATTCCCCGGAAAACTCCACGGTCGAAGTCGGTGATGCGGGACCCGGGGATGAAGAGATTGAGCCAGGGGTGGGGCACCTCCCACAGCCCCTTTGCCCGGAGCTTCACCTCGGCCCGGTGAACTCGGTCGAGGAAGTCGACATACGGGAGGTCAGTGGTGAAGTCTGTAGCTGGCAGGAAGTCCAGTTCCTTGAGAAGTGCATCTACTTCCTGCAAAAATTAATTAGTTTTAATTAGTAGGGAATTAGGTTGGAATTAGACAAAAGTTGATGGAATAAGATCTATTGGAGGAGATTTGCACCCCATGTTCCATGTTATAGGATAACAAAAACTATGACTATAATGATTGATTGATCCTTTCCATGGTTGGCAACTTTAGGTAATGGCAGTTAGTATTTAGTTAATTAAAGGGCAATTAATCAAGGATAAGCTTAACACTAGCCGCAATAAATTAGAAGCACCCTTCAATCAATCAGTTAATCTAAATTAATTCTCATGTTTTCAATTCAAAAGGGAAATCCCATAAATAACCCTATATGGAAATCTTATCGAACGTGTACAATAAGGTTAAATTATTAGGTATATATAAAAAGAATGAGTCACATGTTCCACAAAAATTTAAAACGGATATTTTAACTGATATAGAAACATAAAGTTTTTAATAAAGTTTTTACATCAAAACCATCTTTATTTTTACCCAAATTGATATTTACCACTTTTAAAGTTTTTTTTTAATGTAAACCACCTCTACTTGCTAACATATTTATAATGTCACACCTACTTCAGTTTTCAGCCCAAAAAATACGCGAAATGACCATTTTATCATTATCATTTTCTTATTTTTTCATATCCTTCCTCACAAACCCTAACCCTAGCCTCCTCATCCTCCTCTTCTCCCCATCTTCCCTCTCCCTCCTCCCCCAACTCCCCTCCCCCTTTCTCTCATCCTCCCTCTTCCTCCCCGACCTTCCACTATCTCATTCCTTCCCAAGTGGGAAGTAGGATTAGGGTTAGGGTTAGGGTTTGGGGGAGGTGGCGGCCATGGGTTAGAATTTTGGGGGAGGTGGCGGCCATGAGCTAGGGTTAGGGTTAGGGTTTGTAGAAGAGTAGGATGGAGGAGGCTAGGGTTAGGGTTAGGGGTTGGAAGGAAGAAGATGGAGGTAAAATGAGAATATCTGATTTTTCGTGGGTGAACAATAAAAAAAAAGTGCGACTTTGCAAACATGTTAGCAAGTAAAGGTGGTTTACATAAAAAAAATTTAAAATGGTAAGTATCAATTTGAGTAAAAATAAATGTGGTTTTGATGTAAAAGCCATTTTTAATAACATACAAAAAAATTTAAAATGGATATGCTAACTAATATAGAAACATACATTTTTTTTAATATACACCAGCTATCTAATAGATATGATCAGTTAACTAACCTGGTCTAGTGAGTCTGCATTGGACTCATCGTAGTTCTTGGTCATCTCTAAACAGTAAAGAACTCCGCCCTTAGTTCCGACAGAGTTAATCTTGACAGGGTTTCTTGGGGAGAAGAAGGAGGACCTCCAGTTGTTGATCAGGCCCTCATCGACGACGACGAAACCCTCGACATAGTCGAAACTCTTTGACGGATGAACGTCGTGTAGGGAGATTAGGTGTTTTTGGTCGTTTGTGAATGCAGTGAAGTTGGAATACAAAACTCTGATCCATCTCACCTGTAAATAATAATCAAACACAAAAGAAATGTTCAATAATGGAAATTATATACAAATTATGTTAATAGGTGTTATAACTTTCAGCCAACTAACTTATTTTGACTTATTCAAACTGCCTAGGATGGACCATAACCATGACCTTTTCTATCAAGATTGGTTGGGTATCAGCATCAAACAGTGAGACTAAAGTGTTGCACACTGCACAATCCTTTTTGTTTTTGTTTTCTTGCCAAAAATGGTGGTCCCAAAATAAACCAAACACTACTGCCTGCTTTCTTACTAATTATTAGGCAGCCAAGGGCTGAATTATTGTTACTAGAACGACAAAATGAACCCCTTGTCTTAGTACTGGTTGATAATGAAAGAAACGAAATTGGGAGCTCACTCTTTTGGGAGCAGGCTCCAATGCAATTCTAGCCCGTGTTATGATCCCAAACTGCCCTAATCCTCCGAGAACTCCATGAAACAACTCTGAGTTCTCCTTCTCCGAGCATGTCACGAGATCACCTCTCCCTGCGACAAATCCGGAACAATTATGACTCTGTTCGTAATTTTATTAAATAATAATAGATAGTTATGATCGAAGAATATTTAATCTGTGTATCAACCTGTGACGACATCAAGCTCATGGACATTACTGATCTGAGGCCCATGCCTGAACGCCTGTCCACTGATCCCGGCATTTGACAGCGTACCTCCGACCGACAAGTACAGGTAGTCCGTCCACGAGCGCGGCGCCAGGCCACCGTTCGCCAGCGTCCAATTCAGCACATCTATCCACAGCTCCCCTCCCCAGACATCCACATAATGCCCGCCCAATTCCGCCGAGTACCCCGGCTTCGCCTTCGCCCGCTGCCCGCCCCCGTGGCTCATTTCGACGACCACCCCGTCGGTCGCCTGCGCCTGCCCGTTGATTGAGTGGCCGTGCCCGCGTGCGGAGACCGGGAATGAGACGGAGGAGCGGTACGCGGCGCGGACTAGGGCGGCGACGTCGGCCCCGGAGGAGGGGCGGAGGACGGCCATCGGCGAGGAACGGGTCATGCGGCCGAAGTCGACGGAGGCCGAGTGGATGTCAGAGGGGTCAAGGCTGAGCCGGCCGTCCACGTTGAGGCGGAGGAGGTCGGTCGGCTCGACGGTTAATCCGACGGTGGAGATTAGAGGGCAGATGACAAAGAGGAGGAAGGCAACGTTGTGAGCCATGAGGAGATCAGAAGTTGGTGATTAATTCTTGAATCTTGATTGAGAGTGAGGGGAGGGGGTTATTATAGGGTTGGGGTGAGTGGCTAACGTGCACGGGTGCCGAGGAAAGAGGAAACCGAGGAGGATTTTGTGCAATGAGTGGGGGAGGGAGGGAGGGGAGGTTTGCTAACGTAGGCCGAGATTGCGCTTTTTTATAAAGGTTTCTTGCTGCTCAACATGCAAAGATTCGGATGCAGGCTGATGCTGTGCAGGCTTAAAAAGGGGTGATGAGATTTTGTTTGCCCCCCTCTTCCTTTCTCCCCCTTTCTTGATGACTTGTTTGAATTTGATAGGAAACTACCATCTACTGTTTAGCTGACGTGGACAAATAAACATGACGGTATTCTTAATTAGTTACCTAGAAAACAATAATAGAAGTAATAAAATCTGGTGCGTTGAAGCACACATTGAAATCGCCAGCTATAGTTTGGGTATATTGATAATATAGACTCTAGAATAACCCATATAAACAAGAATAACCCACCAAACTATGTCTACTCAAATTAAAGTTCAAATTTTAATGCAGTTAATCAGGATAGACCCCCTACTGTAGTTCAACCGTGGAAAGACACCATGTAGTTCTATTTGTGGTAAATATAATTCTTGACCGAACCTTTTGACTACTTTAAGAGTAAAAGAAAATTCACTTTTGGAGTCTATTCGCACTTGGTCAAATACTATAAGGCCTAGTTTGATAAAGGGTTAAGGAAGAGTGATTAAAGAGAAGGATTAACGTAGTTAGCCCATTCGATAACCCGAAGAACTAAATTATTAACCCATTAAATAAGTTCTATTTTAGCTCTTGTGATCATTTTTAGTGTTTGGGAAAAACGAGAATTTTGATTATTTTCTTTATAAAAAGAGGGGTTAACTCTTAATCCTTCTAAATAGGACTATTAGTAAACCCCTCATTTTGAGGGGTTAACTCATTTTAATCTCTCTAGAGGGATTAGCTTAACCCTTCTATATTTTTTGGGTTTGACAAATTATAGAGGGTTAACTCATTTTAATCATTGTATAGATTTTTTATTTTTGGCGAGTTAAGAAGGGGTTAAGGTCACTTAACCCCTCATTTAACCCGTTGCCAAACGGCACCTAAGGGTCTATCCGCAAAAATTGAAGTACATGGGGACTATTTGAAATTGGGTGACAGTACAAGAGGCCTATCCGCAACCCCTTTTTAATATTGTTCTTATGTAGAAGTGAAAAACAGCAAGCGTGGGACCTCATGAGATATATAATGACATAAAAAATTTCTCTTTCATTCTAAAAATAGAATGACAAAAAATAGCAAGACAAGTGTAACAGTAACACGCACGTGGCTGGAGGATGTGAGAAGGAGAGTGGGGACGAGGGTGATCCTGGAGATCTGTTAGTGGGGCCCATGGGGGCTGAAGCGCACCCGATTATAGTACCAACTAGAAGGCTGAAGGAGGAGCAGATTCAGGGGGAGAGGGGAAATTGATAAAGGGGTGGGTGGAGCTAACTTAAACCTGACCTGACCTTAATCCTAATTCTAATTCTAATCCTAACCCAACATCTTCTCTATCTCCATTAAATTCTTAAAGTCCCTTAATCCTCCAACTGTTCACATCAATTACTTTTTTTTCGAACTTATTGAAAGCAACGTATACACTAAAATACTTTTTCTAGGCACATAATCACCTTGAATGGTGTAGTCATATAGAACTTAAAATATTATAGATGTCCTCTAATTGTACCTTCAATTTAGAATGTTTGAAAGGGGAGACTTTCATGGAGATCACTCACATTTCTGAGAACGTTTCAAGCAATATTTTGGAGGATATAAAAGTTTAGTATTCCTTAGTTTGTTAGAACTATTATATATATGAACAATTCTAGCAGGCATCATTTTCATTTGAACCTTCACAACTACTTAAAGAGCTGCAATAGGTAAAGACTACTAATCTTTGTTTTTGGTTTTTTTTTTTTCCAGTCAGCTGAATTTAAAGAGATCACTTATCTTGAAAGGAAAAAAAAAATCCCATTAAGAACTCTCAACGGAAAATCATATAGGAAATTCAGGGATAAAGACACTTAGGCTATTACGAATCTGACTTCAATAATAACCGATAGTAATATGTGTATTAAGATTCATGTTAGGTGTTAGCCAGATGTCTTCATTCCCAACCTCCCAGTGTGATTTTGTATTCATGGCCCTCTATAGGATTTCCCCCATTTTTTTTTTGAGGTTATTGTCAGATTGTAGCCCAAAGTTTTTAGTAGGTATACGCTTCAAAACAACTTTCTTATAGAATGACCTCTAAGAGAGTCTCCACCTTGCATTCAATTTCATGCCTCACACACTGCATTAAAGCTCCTAGTTGGTACGGTGGAAAGACTTGTGTGGCTCAGGACAAATAGAGTTCGTGTTCATCTTCACATCCATCCATACAATTATAGCATTAATTCCACAAATTTCCAAGTACTTTTAAAGATAATTATCAACAAATCCTACGAGTTGAGGTAGCGACGCGGCACATTTTCGCATGCCACCCAATGTAGCTACTTCTATTAGCTAGGGAGAAGAGCGTCATTCATTACCTGATTCGCTATGATTGGGATCGTTGATCAACTATAGCTTCATTCTCTTGGAAGAAAGGGGTTGGCTTTTTTTTTTTGTTAGGTTTTTCCAAGCGATTGATAGCTCTCTCATTAATGCACAAAGATGTGCAGTATATCTTTGGTGTTCGTTTATATCCTCCCACGTCAGCATGGTTGGGATAGAAACGAGCAGATGATTTATCTCGAAATTGCCCGGCCGATAATTTATATAGAAAATGCGTACGATTTTGTTTTTGTTATCGATGTAAATATATTTAAATAATTAAAGTAGACGTTGCATTCATTTCACCTAAGAAAAATCCTCGTTGGATAATATCTTCGTTGTGCCTGTTGTATGATTATACGACATGTAACTTTCTTATTGGCTACGTACGTGACACGTGCACAACACGGCACAAACCAATTAATGCATTGCATGAATTATGGTCCCAAAATTATTGTTTTGTTACATGTCAAAAATGATTTGAACCTATTGTACGATTAAACTGTTCGATAACTTGGAACAATGCACGTCTTAACAGTTGGCCCGGGGGCCAAAATTAGTTCCAAATCTTGCTTTACAGGCACAAGATGCTTAGAAAAACTACCAATCAAGTCATGCATCGATCTGTCGACATTTTGGGTACTAAATACAGTAATATCGTGATTCAACAAAGAAAGTTTGTGGTCCATGAGGAACAAACATGAGGGCAGTGGTGACAAGAAAATGCGCAAATGGCACCAGAGCCTGCGCGTTCTGAGGGTGTGAATGCCTGCTGCATCTGTGAGCACACAGTGCAGGCTCAATGTCCAAACAATCTGCGCAGAGTCAATAATGCATGCAAATAAAAGTACCGGCACAACTTGCAAGCTCATGTGGCTTAATGTCTACCAGCAAACAAAATCTAATTTCTTTGGTGTGAATCATTGCAACCCTTGAAGCTGACGTCTAATTTGTTTTCTATAATTAATTAATGGTACGGGTATGAATGGGACTCTGTAATCGGATCCACATGTGAAGAAGATATATCGCCGAGTATATAACCCGGAAGCTCAGAGGGATCTATTGGGTTGCAATCGATCTTAAAAGGGTAACTGACCCAGGTAGATCGATGACTGACTATGCAGTCGTAGACTCAAAAGGTCGAAACATTTCGACCCGGCCGGCGGTCATAAACTTGTAAAGATAAAGCAGAAGTAACTGTAAAAAGATATCTAGAATTATGATCACTCTACGACTGTCGCAACAGCCCATGGTGGCAAATTTGTTTCATTACCGTCCAGTGCCCAAATCATGATGAAATCTCCAGATACACTCAAAGATTCCACCAGGCAAGTGTATTACCTTCGCTCAAAAGAGAGACAAAAGTAAGACATAAACATCTCCCCCAAATTTTCTTGGCCGCTTGGAATATTGTACAAAAGATACTGTAGCTTAAACATCACGGGGACGGTACCAGGAAATATCCCATGAGCTCACCTTCTTTAGTGTCTATGTGCAGATTTGTATGCATGTTCTTGACTATCTAGATTTTATGGATTACAGTCATATTGTGTTGTGTGGGGTCCCGCCTCATTTGGAGGTCACACAATGAAAAATGTGGGACGGTGGAGTCTGCATGCAAGATTTTGGTGAAACACATGAAAGTAATTATTGATACTTATGTCAACAATTGTGAGTTACAAAGTGAGCTACTACCTAGTGTTGTAGTTACCTTATTTTGAGGTGTGTTGTCTCATTCACATGAATGAGCTATAAAGTGAGCTACTACCTAGTGTTGTAGTTACCTTATTTTGAGGTGTGTTGTCTCATTCACATGAAATGCTCTTGCCTATAAATGAGATGCATTTCATCGGTTTAACAGGACAAGCAACGCAACAACAAGACTCAAGTCATAGAGAACTTGATGTTAGAGAGAAAGAGAGAAAAAAGATAGAGAGAAAAAAAAGAAGAGAGTTAGTCTTTTGTGCTCCTTCTTCAAAGTGTAGAAGAAGTCTTCTTTTCTTCCCTGTTTGTTGCGAGTATACCTCTAGCCAAGTATCTAGGGAGGAAACATTGTGTATCCATTATATTCATAGTGAAAGTTTTTTTTTTCTGGACTAGGTCCCGTGATTTTTATTTTTATAGTTGAAGGGTTTTCCACATTAAAAATATTCGTGTCCTGCTGATTATCTCCTGTGGTCATATTATTATTATTTGCCTTCTTAATCCATTTTATCTACAAGGAAAGAGAAAAAGGTCAATCAATCACCCCGCTTTTCCCAACAACTGGTATTAGATATTGGTAGATTTATTCTCTCTGTGTAGATAAAATGGAGAGTAGTAATGCTAATAGTACCATGATTAAGCTCAATAATTTTAATTGGCTGATATGGAAGCCGAAGATGGAGGATATCCTTTTCTATAAGGATTCGTATGATCCGATCGAAGGCGAGGAGGCAAAACCGACAAGTAAGTCTGATGCAGACTAGAAGAAAGAAAATAGAAAGTCCATTGAAATTATTAGGCAATGGGTAGATGATAGTGTGTTTCATCATATTTATAATGAAACTAATGCTTACTCATTGTGGAAAAAGCTTGAGTCTTTATTTCAGCAGAAGACAGCTACGAACAAGGCGTTCTTGATTAAAAGCCTTGTAAATTTGAAGTATGAAGATGCTAGCCCCATAGCAGAGCACCTAAATAAGTTCCAAAGCATTATGAATCAGCTAGCGGCGATGAAAGTCGCTTTTGACGATGAAGTACAAGCATTGCTCTTGTTGTGGTCATTGCCGGACAACTGGGATACCCTTGTGGTAAGCAAAAGTAATTCTGCTCTGAACAGCGTCGTTTCGATGAGTGCTTTTACTGCAAGCCTGCTCGATGAAGAAATGAGAAGAATGGTGTCAGGCTCAGAACATGCACAAGCCCTCATCACGGAAGATAGATGAAGATGCAGGAACAAAGCGCCGCCGACTTTTCTCAGGAATTCTAGAAACAGATCAAAATCTAGAAGACCTGCGGTAAAGTGCGACCATGCCACAAGGAAGGTCACATCAAAAGAAATTGCAGATAGTTGAAGAAGGAGCAAAAGAGAGGCAACAATCAAAATGATGACAACAACACAACCGCCACTTTAGATGGCGAAGTGGCTCTTCTCACTCTTGGAGAAGAATGCTTGCACGTTGGAGATGATGATGTTGGTTGGGTGGTCGACACAGCAGCTTCATACCATGCAACACCCAACAAGGAGTTCTTCACATCTTACAAAGCCGGCAACTTTGGTGTCGTGAAGATGGGAAACACCAGTCAATCAAAGATTATTGGGATTAGTGATATTCATCTCCAGACAGATGTTAGATGCATGATGACCTTGAAGGATGTGCGGCACATTCCTGATTTGTGCCTCAATCTCATATCTATGCTTGCTTTGGATCGGTTCGGCTACGAAAACTACTTCGGCAATGAAAGATGGAAACTCACCAAATGATCTTTTGTAGTTGCTAAAGGGAAAGCATTCGGCACACTATATCGAACTCAAGCAAAGGAGTGCAGTGACAACGTGAACATAGTGGAGGAAAACTCTTCTCCAAATCTCTGGCACAAAAGACTGGGTCACATGAGCGTGAAGGGCTTAAAAATTTTGGCAAGGAAGGGACTAATTTTCTTAGCCAAAGGTATTGCACTATACCCATGTGATAATTATTTATTTAGCAAGTAACATCGAGTTTCATTCAGTAAATCTTCACACATAAAATCTAATGTGTTAGATTTGGTTTACTCTGATGTTTGTGGTCCCATCGAAGAGAAGTCTCTCGGTGGCAATAAGTATTTTGTCACTTTTATTGATGAAGCATCCAGGAAATTATGGGTGTAAAACCTAAAAATAAAAGACCAGGTGTTCGAGTGTGTTTAAAAGTTTCATGCTATGATGGAGAGAGAGAGATCGGGAAGCCTTTGAAGTGTCTCCGCACAGACAATGGAGGCGAGTACACATCCAAGGAGTTCAAAGGCCATTGCTCAAGACATGGTATACGGCATGAAAATACTGTACCACGTACTCCTCAGTACAACGGTGTCGCAGAGAGGATGAATCGCACCTTCATGGAAAGAGTCTGAAGCATGCTAAAGATGGCAAAACTTCCCAAGGCATTTTACGGAGAAGCAGTTCACACGGCGTGCTACTTGATCAATCGATCTCTGTCAGCTCTTTTATCATTCGACATTCTAGAGAGAGTATGGACAAAGAAAAATGTCTCTTACTCTCATGTGAAGGTATTTGGGTGCAACGTATTTGTACATGTTCCTAAGGAGCAGAGATCGACGCTTGATGAGAAGGCGATTCCATGCATCTTCATTGGCTATGGAGATGAAGAATTCGGGTACGGGCTATGGGATTCTATAAAGAAGAGAGTTATCAGAAGTAGAGATGTGGTCTCTCATGAAGGCCAGACAATCGACGAGAAGTCAGATGGTGAGGTTGATGGAGATTTCAGTCCCACAATAGTTCCTTCCCCACTAGAGGATGTTATAGCAGGGGGAGATGTGCACGACGAGGTGCAAGATACACCAGAGATGGACAACACTGATGATGATGGTGACAAAGGAGAAGCTAATGAACATGAAGATCAGCTTCTCAGGAAGGCGAAGGACCTTAGCTCAGAAGGTCCAAGAGAGTCTGTCAACCATCTACAATGTATCCCTCAATAGAATAAATTTTAGTTACTAATGAGGGGGAGCCTGAATGTTTTCAGGAGGCTCAATTTCATAGAGACAAAGATCGCTAGATCTAGGCGATGCAAGAAGAGATGAATTCTTTACATAAGAATGATACCTATGAGTTGGTGAGGCTTCCTAAGGGTAAAAAAGCGCTGTAGAACAAGTGATCTTCAAACTAAAGAAAGAAGGAGAAAAGATGCTGAAGTATAAAGCATGATTAGTCACCAAAGGTTTTCATCAGAAGAAAGGAGTCGACTTTGACGAGATTTTCTCTTCAGTTGTGAAGATGACATCTATCAGGATAGTTCTGGGTCTAGCAGCAAGCCAAGATCTCGAGTTGGAGCAACTCGATATAAAGAGCACATTCCTCCATGGTGATTTTGAGGAGGAGATTTATATGGTGAAACCAGAGGGACTCAAAGTAAAAGGCAATCAGGATATGATCTACAAGCTGAAGAAGAGTCTTTACGGGCTCAAATAGGCACCATGATAGTGGTACAAGAAGTTTGACTCATTTATGGTGGGTCATGGGTACATGCGTATAGTTGCAGACTCGTGTGTCTATATCCGAAAGTTCTCAGAAGGTAACTTCATCATTCTTTTACTGTATGTTGATGACATGCTCATAGTTGGACAGGATGCAAAGATGATTCAAGCATTAAAGGAGGAATTATCCAAGTTCTTTGACACGAAGGACTTGGGGCGAGCACACAAAATACTGGGCATGCATGCAGATTGCAGATTATTCGAGATAGGAAAGCAAAGAAGTTATGGTTATCTTAGGAGAAGTATGTTGAACGGGTGCTTGAACGATTCAACATGAAAGGTGCTAAGTCTGTTAGCACACCTCTCGCAAATTAGTTTAAACTCAGCAAGAGAGATTGTCTAACTACAGAAGAAGCAAAGAAAGGGATTGCAAATGTTCCATACTCAGCGGTTAGGAGTCTGATGTATGCTATGGTATGCACGCAGCTGGATATTGCTCATGCAGTTGGCGTAGTGAATAGATATATGTCCAACCCTGGAAGACAACACGGGAAGCTGTGAAGTCGATTTGCAGATATTTGAAGGGCAGTTCAATATTGTGCTTAACATTTGGCAGTTCTAAACCAATTCTGGAAGGCTATACAGATGCAGATATGTCAGGTCATTTCGATAACAGAAAGTCTACATCTAGATATTTATTTACTTTTGCAGGGGGGGCTATATCTTGGCAGTCTAAGCTGTAAAAGTGTGTTGCTTTATCCACGACAAAAACAGAGTATATTGCAGCTGTAGAAGCAAGCAAATAAATGCTGCGGATGAAAAGATTTCTCCAGGAACTGGGTCTGAAGCATGATGAGTACATTGTGCACTGTGACAGTCAGAGCGCTATTGATCTCAACAAGAACAATATGTACCATTCTTCGACGAAGCACATTGAGGTGAGATACCACTGGTTACGAGATGTAACGGATGAGAAGCAGATGCTACTGTAAAAGATCCATACCGATAGGAATCCTGCTGATATGATGATGAAGGCCGTCCCCAGGGACAAGTTTGACCTCTGTGTAAAGTTCGTAGGGATGGACCTCTCCAAATAGTCGGGAGGGGGAGAATTGTTGTATGGGTCCCGCTTCATTTGTAGGTCACATAATGAAAAATGTGGGACGTTGGAGTCTGCACGAAAATTTTGGTGAAACACATGAAAGTAATTGTTGATACTTATGTCAATAATTGTAAGCTACAAAGTGAGCTACTACCTAGTGTTGTAGCTCACCTTATTTTGAGGTGTGTTGTCTCATTCACATGAAATGCTCTTGCCTATAAATGATATGCATTTCATCGGTTTAATGCAGAACAAGCAACGCAACAACAAGACTCAAGACACAGAGAGCTTGAGTGTTAGACAGAAAGAGAGAAAAGAGATAAAGAGATAAAGAAAGAGAGTTAGTCATTTGTGCTCCTTCTCCAAAATGTAGAAGAAGACCTCTTTTCTTCCTTGTTTGTTGCGAGTGTATCTCTAGCCAAGTGTCTAGGGAGAAAACATTGTGCGCTCATTATATTCATAGTGAAAGTTTTTTCTAAACTAGGTCCCGTGGTTTTTACCTTCAGTTGAAGAGTTTTTCACGTTAAAAATATTGGTGTCCTGCTGATTATCTCATGTGGTCATTTTATTATTATTTGCCTTCTTGATTCATTTTATCTACTGGGAAAGGGTAAAAGGTTAATCAATCACCCCTCTTTTCCCAACATAATGATCCTCACCCGAGTACATGAACCTGGTCGGTCGGTTCAAAATCAATTAATTTAAGATACATCTAATTGTAAAGTTAGGGCATCCTTTACACAAACACTTTGTCACACAAACACCCTGTCGGATCGTGAATGATTTTCTTCGATACAGTGGAAGTCCTTTTAATTAGGATCTCTGTTGTTTCTATCCGACGACATGGCAATTAATTGGCAGAACAAAAGCTGATGTGGACTGAGCGAAAGAGGGGGGCCCTCTCCGATATTTTGTGCACATTCCATGATGAGGGGTCCCAAGGTTGGAGCTGATCAGGTTCACTGATGGTGATAAAGTAATAGAGCGATGGGTTTAACTTTCAACTTGTGACAAATAGCACAAAGTGAGCTACTACCTAGTGTTGTAGCTCACCTTATTTTGAGGTGTGTTGTCTCATTCACATGAAATGCTCTTGCCTATAAATGATATGCATTTCATCGGTTTAATGCAGAACAAGCAACGCAACAACAAGACTCAAGACACAGAGAGCTTGAGTGTTAGGCAGAAGAGAAAAGAGATAAAGAGATAAAGAGATAAAGAGATAAAGAGATAAAGAGATAAAGAGATAAAGAGATAAAGAGATAAAGAGATAAAGAGATAAAGAGATAAAGAAAGAGAGTTAGTCTTTTGTGCTCCTTCTCCAAAATGTAGAAGAAGACCTCTTTTCTTCCTTGTTTGTTGCGAGTGTATCTCTAGCCAAGTGTCTAGGGAGAAAACATTGTGCGCTCATTATATTCATAGTGAAAGTTTTTTCTAAACTAGGTCCCGTGGTTTTTACCTTCAGTTGAAGAGTTTTTCACGTTAAAAATATTGGTGTCCTGCTGATTATCTCATGTGGTCATTTTATTATTATTTGCCTTCTTGATTCATTTTATCTACTGGGAAAGGGTAAAAGGTTAATCAATCACCCCTCTTTTCCCAACATAATGATCCTCACCCGAGTACATGAACCTGGTTGGTCGGTTCAAAATCAATTAATTTAAGATACATCTAATTGTAAAGTTAGTGCATCCTTTACACAAACACTTTGTCACACAAACACCCTGTCGGATCGTGAATGATTTTCTTCGATACAGTGGAAGTCCTTTTAATTAGGATCTCTGTTGTTTCTATCCGACGACATGGCAATTAATTGGCAGAACAAAAGCTGATGTGGACTGAGCGAAAGAGGGGGGCCCTCTCCGATATTTTGTGCACATTCCATGATGAGGGGTCCCAAGGTTGGAGCTGATCAGGTTCACTGATGGTGATAAAGTAATAGAGCGATGGGTTTAACTTTCAACTTGTGACAAATAGCACAAAGTGAAATAATAGAGATCTCGAATTACTCACCTAACATGATATCTTGAAGAATTAGAATTGTAACGCTTTTAATATATTCTCATGGTAGAAGGTTAGATTATAAAGAATATTTGCTTGTTGACTATCCTACATTCTCTGTAGTGCTGTTTTATGCTCGGAATAATCAGATCCTGAGGTGTCAAAGGCAAATAATGATTTTGTCCAATCTTTCTGTGAAATCATGTATCGCTTGATATTAACGTGGAGGAGGTATATCAAAACAAAACAAAACAAATATATATATATATATATATATATATATATATATATATATATATATATATATATATATACACACACACACACACACACACACACACATTATTAAATCAAGAATGGCTTAAAACTACCACTAAAGAAACTGAGCCATATCAGGAGTTATGATATCAAACACTAATCTGATAACATCATTCTAAGGCATTCGTCTAAAACAAGCTACAATCAAGGATATATAGAACTCAACATTGGTTCTTTCCTTTTACTATTGAACAATTTTATGAGCCAATGAATTAGAACTTTGTACTTTGAATCTGTTTTCAGAGATAAAATCAAATCAAGTAATCAGTTATCAGTCATGATAGAAGATATTTTACATTCTAAAAATATGAAAGATTACAAGTCCGGTTACTTTCCGACCTAAGGAAAGAAAAAGAAAAGAAAGCAGTGCTTATTAAATATTGGGTCCATTCTATGGTTATCAACCTAACTGGCTTCTAGGTGAAGGTGCAAATATAATATGTAGAAGCACTCGAAGAATCTAATGATCTCTTGACATTCGCGAAAGAAAGCCTCAACAATTCTAGAATATGGCAAGAGCACATGGTGCCTTTTATCTACATGAGTTTGAATTGACATGCTAAACGTGAACAGACCTGAAAACGCCCAGTTGTTCTTTTGCTTGGTAACGTTATCAATAAACCTGCGCATTGTCAATAATTTAATCTAATATGGAGCACTATTCATTTAATTTTTCACAACGAAAGACATAGAAGACGACGACGATGGTGATGGTGATGATGGTTGATTCCATTTACGTACGAAACAACAGAGTATTTTGTTTAAGCTTCATCCTTAAGTAAAGCTATGTAAACACCGGCAATGGCTTTTTTAACACCTAAGTCTATTGTTGAATAGATAAATGGATGTTTGAGTCATATGTCATCTGTGTCCAGCTAGGATTACTCAACTTCGTTTCCCTACCACCAAACTCCAGCTGAAGAATAAGCCCACACTAAATAAAGTAGTAATAATATAACCTCATTCATGAACGAAGCCATATTCTTTATTACTACTCTTGGCAAATTAATGGAACCTGATGTTAAAGTATGAGACAGCAAAAGTAAAGTTAAAGATAATGGGGATGCAAAAGAGAAGCTTAAGAATGTATTTAGAGATCCCTGTCCCTTCTCTTCCCTGCTGAAGATGTATTGTTACCTAAATCTAATACTTTAAACTAAACAAAACCCTTCAAAAGCCTGGGAACAGGGAACTAAGCAGTGTGCTATGCGACAGAAACCCAAACATGGATATGGATGGGTGATGCTTTATCAAGGCATCCCCCCCACTTTGATGATGCTAATGATGTTATGCTCAGCCAAATACGGACACATATACAACTTGCAGAATAATATGGGCATGTGATCTCATGTCACATATATGCTCTAGGTTTCAAAATTAAAAGGAGCAAAAAAGTAAAAAAGGTAATTTCACAAAAACCCATTGAACTTCGAGGGTTTTGCACAAGTCTTCCTAAAGTTTATAAATCAGAGACAGTCCCATGAACTTTCAAAATCCCATAAACGGTGTTAATAAGTAGAGGTATTGGTTTGAATGATGAAAAACCAAAGTTTGCTGTGAAAACTATGAACGAAGAGCATTTACGTGGGAGAGCGAGACACAGCAATCAGGCGCATTTTTAGACTTTTTAACTCAACTCGTTGCAGCGTTTTTGAGATTTTTCAGTAGTTCATGGGGTAGTATAATTTTGAAAGTTCGGGGGGTTGTCTCGGATTTAAAAAAGGTCAGATGGGTTTTATGAAAAACACCCCAAAGTTCAAGGGGTTTTTAGTAAAAGTTTACCAAAAAATGGGGGAAAAAAAGAAAGAGAAAGAAACCATGCCAACCTCTCTTTGGTTCCTCAAAAAGGTGAAAGTGAAAGATGCCTCCACCTCACTCTATAGAAGAAGCCTCCTTCTCAATAGTCTTTTGATATTGTGTTCTGGCCAAGGCTAGGAGA
This sequence comes from Asparagus setaceus, assembly GCA_012295165.1. Taxonomy (NCBI): domain Eukaryota; kingdom Viridiplantae; phylum Streptophyta; class Magnoliopsida; order Asparagales; family Asparagaceae; genus Asparagus; species Asparagus setaceus. Next base: position 44,834,681 of record CM022706.1, on the reverse strand, counting down.
CTTAGGTTTTGACTTGTAAAGTTGATGTTAACCCTCAAGCCAGCTTTGTAGAAAAAGATTCAAGCATGTGGGCGCAGTCCTTGACTTGACACAAGATTTTGTGTCTTTTGGGGAGATACCCATGGAGATATGGGAGCATGGCCTTTGTCTTCAAAAGATGAGATGTATCTTTAAGGTGGCAAGAAATGTTTAGTACCTCATACAAATTTTAAGGCAGACAGCATTCAGCAGTATCTCTGTTCCTTTTGCTTTATTCCGTGAGAGTTTGATCTTGATATCATGTCATATAAAGTTCTCCGAAGCTAGTATTAGGTTTCACAATGCGAAAGGAAAGAAGTTTTGAGCCCTACTTCCTTTTGAGAACCTTAGTAAAATAGACTAGGTGTTTGTGAATTGGGGTTGTGGTCTCTCTAGTGGCAAGCATTCTTGCTCCACCAACTTTCTTCACAACTGTGAAACTAGTGGACATACTGCATGCTAACAATGAAGACAAGCATAAAATCTTAACGGCATCATAGATTATTTCTGCAATTGAGTGAAGAGGAAATTGAAAGTTGATTGATATGTCCACCAGAGAGGGATTCAGCTTTAGGGATTGGTTTCTTGACTGGAGAGAGAAGCAATAGTTCTTTGATGAATAGCATTTGTCAGCAGATTTTGTTAAGTATAGTGGTATTACATATTTACTTTAAGTGAATGCATGTGAAAGGTAGGGCAGTCATTAACACGCTGGGGGGTGTTCATAGTAGAAAATCAAAGGCTTTTCTTTTTCTTATGTGATTGATAGATGGAAGAAACGGAAAAGAGAGTAAGAAACCTAGTCAACAAATAGGATAATGTTATGCGATCAAGGCCGATTCTTTACTTAGTTCAGCTAAAGATGAACAAGGATGATGATGAACTGACTGAACTGAACTAAGTGGAGTGATGATTATGTTTCTTCCTATATCGTCATTTTTAGGAGCGAGTTTCGTTCAATTGTTTGGCCAATTTACACATGCATTTCCAGAGTGAAGGAGATATAGCATTAGAATTGGTGTAAGTAACTTGTAGACTCTGATACAAGAGGAAATATAGGACTGTTTGTTTAAAGCAATTTTCTCGCGATGAGAGACGTCACAGGTTCAAGGCAGACTCGATTGCCTTTCTTCATGATAAAACTTGTATGATGCAACTTGTACTATTGCATATGCATGGCAAGAATTTGGAGTCCAGCGTATATCATTCTGATACAAAGTATATAATTTTCTTTACATCATGGTTTTAGTATTTGTTACTGTTTTTGTCGACAATTTTGTTACTAGTAACCATTGTATTCATTAGTGTTATATTTCAGACAAAGGAAAGCATCAATATCAAGAGAAAGGGAAAATTGAAAGTGTGGGCCTTGAGCCAATTACCTTGAAGAAAAGTAGAACTTAACCTCATGGACCACCCTACAGTGACGGGTGCATATTATCAAAGATATCAATGACCATGACACAAAATAATAAGTCAATCAACTACAAAACATATATCAATAAAGCATTTTTCATGTCATTCCACTTTTTTTCATATAATAATTGGAGCCATACTTCAGCTTTAACAGCTCAGAACATTATCAAATATCGCTTATTTAGATTACAAACAAAGAGCATTCATCGTGGCAGATATATAAGCTTAGTTTTTTTTTTCTTTCTCAATGTTACTTAGAAGAAATACTTGGAAAGTATAGACTTGCCTGCAGGTTTCCTCTCACCCAACCAGTGCTGCATGTGAACTCCAATTGCATCCAAATAAAGCCCACATCTTCCATGGAATCCAACCACCTTTCCTTGTGTGGTCATAGAAGTAAAATATGTTCCGAGCTCTTCCCCAAATGGTCCATACTTCCCTCTGGTAGTGTGGAATGTAAGTGATTTTACAACAGCGTGATTTCCATCAGAGGCAATGGAACTGATATAGCCGCTAATGCAGTTAAGGACCTCATTCGGGTAATCAAACTTGATCTGAAAATAAATTATCAAGAGTAAATTATAAAAAACTAAATTCTTATTCATCTACACCATGTTTTTCAAGAAACCCTCTCATCTAAAAAGTTCACAAAGAAACCATCATCTACGATCATCTATGTTACCTGGGTACTTCTATCATGAAGCCGTACCCTTACCCGACACGTATCCGACACTTATCCGTAGCCAAACTTCATGGACACTCCTTGAATATATGCATACATTTTATCAGACATGTGCGCAATTATATGATATATGTTGTAATTTAAAACACCGGCCAAACACTTCTTGAATGTATATCTTACACCTCACAATGCTCACCTCCATTTCTTGAAACTCGTTAGACAGTTCGGATTTGTTTCAGCCCATACCCAAGTTCAAAACTGTGATTTTAAAGGGTCGTTTGGCTGTCTAGTTCAAATATGAGTAGCTTCCAATTCATAATAATCAACATAATAGAAGAAACTAAAAAACATAATAGGAATTTAAATTCTAGTAACACATGAATTGGAAAAAAAATAATAATCTCATGTAAATTATTAATCTCAACATACATATGTAGCCATGTCCCCGTACCATACATTTTACAATTTTTCCGTGTCCCGTACCCGTACCCACACCCGTGCCAATACCTGAACCCGTTTTCATGCAACTTAGGTTATCATTAATAATATTTAGTTCCGTAATGAAGTTTTGATTCTTTAGACATCTGGATAGGCGTTTGCATCAAGAAGTCTAGATTAAGGATGAAAGATTGTCTTATTTCCCTATTCAAGAACTAACTTTCTCATCTATTTTCATATTTTCAACCCCCAAAAATTGTGAATTTTGAAAAGTGCATCTGTTTGTTCTAACATCTATCCAAATGCAAGCGTCTGCCTAGATGTCTGAAGAATAAAACCCAGTTACAAAATTAACGATTTTATTAACGTTCATTGAGGAGGGGGTTATTCGTCAAACTTTTTAACACGAGGGGATTCTTGAAAATCAGGGTACAGATGAAGGGGGTTTCTTGTATTTTACTCAAATACCAAATTATAAGGCATTTCATAAATAGGTAGAAACTTGGATGTTTAATGCATTGATAGTAGATTTTGTTAATACCCTGTTGGTCTTCTCTCCACCACTTCCATGTCTTGTAGACCAAACAGACTGGCCACCTCTATCATACTCAAGCTGGATTGAGTTTATGAAATCTCCTCTTGTGATATAGATTTGCCTGATTCCTGTATATACTCCATCATCCCATGGTTTGCCTCCATCTCCACCCCAGGGTCCTGGCCCACAGGGAACCGGTTCTTTCACCACGCCAAATGTAACCTGAAATGATGTTTGGTTCTGAACAATTCAGCTTCAACATCAGAAAAGCTTAACAATAACTATCCAGTTAACAAAATGAAAAATGCAGTACAAAGAAAAATGCAAATTACTAAACGTCCTTTGTTAATGTGGGCCGATAGGTATAATCGGAGAGAAAAAAACAGATAACCTAATTTAAACGTAGTTGGATAAGACTCAAAATTTATGCTAGACATTACAAAGATATGACTGGAAATAGTTGCATGAACTTTAAATCATAGTGACAAGTTCACTATTCAAGAATAGCACAACTTGTTAAAAGTTTAAAGTTGTACATAAACTATTCGGTAGAATTTCGAGAAAAGTATAAGTATACAGGAACTGAATATTATAGTTATGATTTACTCTAAATGAGAATTAAAACACATGAAATGGCATGCATTGAGCACTGGATAAATACAGATAAGGAGTCTGGAATAACAATTTTTTATTTTTAAGTCAAAAAATGGTTCATTAATGTTTAGTTCGAAGAAATTAGGTAAACAGTCACATGCCTGATGCAATAGTACCGGAAAATATAACCAAAAAAAAAATCAATATGTTTGCATAACTAGGAAAGGATTATTCAGGGATATTTCTGAGATTTTTATGAAGTCAAAGATTCTGAGAAGAACTACAGGACCAAAGTATTTCTTTAGTTTAAAAGTTAGTTGAAGCAGTTTGATAGGTAGTTTACTGACAAATTAATAACTAATACATTTTCCAAGTTGTTTCTTGACACGTCAAAAACTTTAATTAGGAAATAATGGGCATGAGGTGGTGGCTCATTTTGCTAAATGAGCTATCAAGAGATAGCCATTTGATAAGGCCCACCCTAAAAGTCACATCACATGGGGTGGACATCACACTTCTATATCTTGGTTGCTCATTTTGCTAAATAAGCCGCCACGTCATAACCATCAAACCCTTTAATAATTATCTCATGTTTGCTGCAACCTCATGGTCATCCTGAACCTCATGGTCATCCTTCTACATTATAATTTTTGTCGACAGCATGGTCCATGAAATGCAATCTACCTATTACGCTATAAATGTTCATTGTGTATATGCATTGATTGAGATGCAAGAACATGTCAAATAATGACATTTTGCTATATTCTGGTGAATTTCAGTAACAATCATATCAGATAGTTCAGTGAGGACTTTGATTCAGAACTCAATTGTGTGCATAAACCATAAAAAGGTAGGTGACAGTAATCTATAAGAGAAATTCCTGAACATATCAACTTAGTTTCTAACTTGATTCTCCTTTAAACAAATTAATGGCCAGCCCTAACTTAATCATGCAACATCATCATTTAAGAATCACATTTATTCATAAAGGCTACAGAAGCAAACTACAACATATACAAAATCAATTACATTTTCATGTTTGATGCCCATTGCACCTGTAGCGAGGCATGGCAAAACAGTATCAAAGATCAAAAACTCCTAGCGGATTGCTCTGAACTATGAATCAAACGGCATATACAAATATCAAATGATAAAGTCACATAGCATTAATTGTTAAGATGTCATACTTCAATTTTAGACACGCAGTAGGAACCCAGAATGTAAATTAACAATAAACAAAGATTCAGTTACCTCCCCTTCATTTCCTCTGCTTGTAGAAACAAGCTTGTTGGATTGCTGATAGTTATACATCTCCAACTGCATATCATTTCCATTGTATGGAACACCAGGAGTTTGAGGCAGTGATAGTTTTCCTTCAAGAACATGTACTCCGATACTATGAATGTACCATCCGCTCCTTCCATGAAAACCTATAACCATTCCTTCTGCCAAGCAAGAAGAGAAGAATGTTCCTTCCTCATCTCCGTATGGTCCATATTTCCTTCTTGTCGTGTGAAATGTAAGTGATCTTATAGTAGTTGGTCCTATCATCATAGTGGGACCAAAATAACCAGTAATATACGTCAAGACCTCAAATGGATAATCAAATATGATCTGCAAAAACAAGAAAATTAAATTTCATTTTCAAGGAAATAAGTTTACATAAATCTACAACCAAAGGTCTCTTAGCTTAGCTCACCTTGTCGGTTATGATTCCTGCGGTTCCTCCTTGTTTGTTTCCCCACACTTCTTGCCCGTTTCTATCATATTTCACTTTTAGTGAGGTGATTGCAGCATTTCGAGATAAATTGATCTGTCTAACTCCAGTGTATATACCATCATCAAATATTGTTCCACCACTTCCACCCCAAGGACCGTAGGGTACAGGGCCACCAATACTAGATGATCTTCTCTCTGTTGTAAATCTAGGAAAAGAAACTACCTGCAAACTTATTTATCAGTGTACAAAATCAATACAGTTCGAATAATTGGAGTGAGATCTTAAACTAGTAGTCACAAAGATATTGATACATTGCAGAACTTTCACGAATGTGCACATGCACAGCCACCAGATAGAGAGAGGGAGCGAGGGAGAGTAATCCTTTGGGAATGATTTGGACACAAATCCTTCCTATTAGGAGTCACACTGGGGTATCCATTTCTATAACTCATTCTTTTGAAATTGATCTTACTAGCTTTCTGTTTTCTTTGTGTTATTCATATTTTTTCCTTTCTTATTTCAGTTTTCTGGTTCAGGGACACCATGAATTTACTTGTGTTTACTTTCATATTGATGTAGTTATTCCAGGTAGCTGGCAAGAAGGTATTTAACTGAATCAAACAGAACCATTTGGTTCTTTTAGTTAGTCGGAACCGAGTTTATTTGGTCAAGGTTTTGCAAAAACCATGAGAAATGAAAACTGAACAAATGCACATATCTAGTGATGACTAAATGCTTCTCTTAATTGCTCACGTCAGAGCGAGCTAATTCTTTAGATTGACCACTGGTTGACCATAATCTACTGCAAATCTCATAATGAGTTACAGCATTCCTCAACAAAATTGTCAATCCATTCATTTCTCTCCCACAAACTCTACATGAGTTGTTCAATTTGAAATAAACGGCAACTCTTTCAAATATTGGATCGGTTATCTACTAAGATATTATTGACGTATAAGGAGGAAAGATCATCCATAACTAAGTTCTATGGAAAACCTTTTACATCTATTTTATTGCTACTTTGGTAGCAGAGACGAACACCATGATTTATCTTGTATCCTTGCAAGGGAGAGGATTATCTACCTTGTTCTTTGGAGCCACAACACTGAACTCCTCATCTGACGAAGCTTCCCATGTATACTTGTTGGATGTAACATTTAAATTGCCCCCTACCGCATTATATCCTTTGCTAGCAGTTCCCTCTACCACATTATAACCAATTTGACATTGCGATGGAACCAAAGCTTTTGATGGAGTTGGATTATGTGCTTGGTTTAGATAAAATCCTATGGAATCAAGATACCTGCCTGAGCTCCCATGAAAACCCACAATCTTACCACCAATCATCGCGGATGAAAAATGTATTCCTTGCTCCAAGCCAAAAGGTCCATATTTGGCAATGTTGCTGGTAAATGTCATTGATCTTATGACAACCGGACTGGAAATTGAAATTGATCCATAGTAACCAGTTATGGAAGTGAGAACCTCGTGTGGATAATCAAGCTTTACCTGCACCATATAGAAGGATGTCAACTCCATAAAGGACCTTATTCTGAACACTTGTGCTATTTTGGAGCAAGATGTGAAAGTCAAGAGGTTACTTTTAGTAATAAACTCATAGCAAAATATCAGAAGCTCAGACTGGAAACATAATGTTGTCAATCCAAGTTCCCAGTATAAAAGAGTTTTGCATCAGAGGAATCCATAAAGAATTATATAAAGGGAACACGGGACACAGGAAATTTAGGAAGCCATCCCCTACATATTCACTTTCAGACTTCAGCATTCGTCCTGGACAATTTCCCAATCTTATTATTTCTTTCCATCATTTCATTTTTTTTATGAAATAATTATTTCACTCAAGCATGTTTAGGAGTGGCAATGGGACACAATGAAAACCGGATTTACATAGAAGTGTAAGTTTTAGGTTTATCCTGCTAATCATATCAAATAGTTTATTGCTTCAGTCTGAACTCCTAAATAGATTGATTCCTTACTGGATCAAGATATGACTTTTACAGGATCCAAACTTGTAGCTTAATAAACAAATATCCACATTTAATTTGTATCAAAACCTATTTCCTTTTCTGCTTGTTGCTTAATCATCTTTTTCCTCCCTGTACATTTATATAATTTTATTTCTTCATAATGTCCAATGATAACTTCATAAAAATAATTTTGGAAATCCTTCTGATCAGTTACAGACATGTTCAATGATAAAACTGTTAGATATTATTGGTATTTAGGTTTAGGAGATATTATTGAGATATTGTGAGATGTGATTAGATATGATTTTATCTCATACCTATTTTGTAATATCCTCCTAATATCTATTTAAGAGAGAATAGGGTTAGATGAATAAAGAACTTTGTCTTTTCTATTTCTCTACATGGTATCAGAGCCTTCTTGATCCTAAAGAGACCTCTTTCTCCTCCTCGACCTCGGGGTCGCCGAGGGGTTTACTGCCTCCATGCTTCCCCTCGGCGGCTACGACAATACCTTCAATGTCTTTGATGGCATCGACAGCTTCAACAACTACTTCGGCGTTATTTTTTCTAGATCTTATCAAACACCCTCCACAAAATAACCTAAATAAAAAATAAAAAAAAGGTTGTCGCCTACTGTTCACGTGAACACTACCTCTGCTACTGTTGACGCGATGAACAGTATCGGTTTTACTATTCGCTCTTCAACGTCTTTGTATCCAATGACAATGATTCTCTTTCGATGTTGTCTCTACTGGCTGACCCCCTAGGGTTTCTCTCTTGGTGACCGCCTAGGATTTTCTTGACATACCCGCCTAGGATTTCTACTGGCATACCCGCCTAGGGTTTCTACTGGCATACTCACCTAGGATTTTTTCTGACTGACCCGCTTAGTATTTCTTCTACTGGCTTACCCGCCTATGATTTCTACTGACGTACCCGCCTAGGGTTCTACTGGCTGTTGCTATAATTTTCTGATCGCTGATGTCTTCAAGTATTCTGGACAAAGATGACATTGTCAAAGCTCTTGCAACTAGCTGTTTTATTTCGATTTGTAACAAGCTAAACATATATAGTAATATATGCTCCAGCTTGAGGGGAAGTGTTAGATATTATTGATATTTAGGTTTAGGAGATATTATTGAGATATTGTGAGATGTGATTAGATATGATTTTCTCTCATACCTATTTTGTAATATCCTCCTAATCTCTATTTAAGAGATTAGGGTTAGATGAATAAAGAACTTTGTCTTTTCCATTTCTCTACAAAACAAAATTAATAATTGATTTAAGATAAAAGAATATTATAAACTTTATTTAGTTCTTGATGAAATAGGAACATTTGAAGATAAATGTTGGGTTTATAGTCAGAATTTGGAACAAGAACCCATATCTTGCATCAGATGAGTTATTAGATTTGGGTCCTGATGTGGGACCTAGACCTTTGGTTTAGATCCCTCGTGGATCGTACAAATTTACAGTGGATCCAAAGTGGATGGAATAAATTCCTGCAAATGCAGGCCCTAGGTACGTTCTCACTTGATAATGGTAAGCTTAGTTACATGCCCTCCCTTCATCTCTGTATGCATTTATATGTGTGTGCATGTATTTAAAGGGAAATGGGTAAGAGGTGGGTGGTCATTTTGCTAAATGAGTTACATAGAGATGGGCTAATAATGAGGCCCATTATGCTAGTCACATCGGAGTAGAAGGACCTTATCACTCCTATATCTTGGTAGCTCATTTTACTAATTAAGATAGTGACTAATATCCAGTATGTGTGTGTGAGCGTGCATGCGCTGCACACACTGACATATAAATATATCACCTACACTAACAATTTATGACGCATTCAACAGTTATCCTTACTCCTAATTTTATGTTTAGGACATAAGAAAAAAGCATTTAATATGTATTATATGAGAAGAATGAATATCCTTGGTACCAAGTAAAAAATTGATGCCTGGTGGTGACATGGCCAATTCTCATCAACTCATTTAAAGATGTCCACTTGAAAATGGTCCCCACTTGATTACTCACCCATTAGATAAGTGGATGAGAATTGGCACGTCATTACCAAGGACCAAATTTGGTCATTAGTGCCAAGGATACCCATATCCCTCTTATTATATAGACATATGGCAAGTAAAAAATGTCAGGATAAGAGTTCAATTGAAGAATAATCAAAGTTAGATAAACATAACGGGGGCATTGTTTAGGGATGCAATTTGGGTGGAATCAAAATAGGCAACAAGAACCCAGCCTACAAATTTTGCTGGGTAAGGCAGAAGATTTTCCATTTGGGTTGAAAACTTGAAATAAGTGGACAATAATAGCCCGAGCTTAATTTAGATTGAGGAATGACTCTTTATTCAAACCAAAACTGATTCAGACCCAACTGTTGCCAAACTACACCATTGACCTAAGTGCATCATATGCAATATCTTCTACATGAAAATCTATGGTCCTTTTAAGAGGAGAAGATTCCATCTCCCTCACTTTTCTAATCATTGGATCACATGTCCAACAGGTACGAATTATATATGGGCATAATGTCCAAAAAAAATGGAGATAACGCTCCTGCTTTTTGTACTACAGAATGGTTACACCCAGTGATACAAAAAGTGAAACGATAAAATGTTCTGTCCTTTCAAGAGGAGAAAATTCCAACTAGAAAATATTATAATATACTCTATATATATAAGATACTGGTATGTAATAGGATCCTTAGATTTTAAAAAAGCTTGCTGTCCTCACCAAATCACAAATAACTTTGACTTGGTGTTTAGTCACAACTTTTTGTTATTTTCAAATTCACTGATTGTGCAATCAGATTAATACCAACCAAGATTGCTAGTTAGTATATTAAGTTTCCAACGCGAGTACGGTTAGGTTATAAACTTTCTGGTGTTAGGTTGGTTTAGTAGATCCTCCCATGTAAAGCTTAACCATTGCCAGACTAAATTGCAAATTTTAGGATAACCATGTTTCGTAAGTCTTACCATTCTTTGTTCCTTGTTTCCGTATCCAAATAACCATATTGATAAAACAAAAAACACAACTACAACCAATTTAACAAATTTCAAGATTGAGAAAGATACTAAAAGGCTAGAGGCCACCTCAAAATATACATCACTCAACCAGTAAGTATCAATCACCATATAATGGGTCAAGAAATTAATTATAAAAAAAAGATAATATCCAAATCAATTTTATCAATTTCCTTTTCCCCACAAATCATTGCAATGATTTTGGTTGTTGTCAACATTTTTAGAATGGTGGAACATTCAATCTAACCAGGTATGAATCTCAGTTTTAAAGATGGATTCATCATGTACTTTGGTTATGATATGGTGTTTGCTTTGGTTTTATTATATCTCCAAATATATTGGTCAATGAACTTTTTAAGCTCTCTCGTTCCAATTGATCATTGCTATCGAGTATGAATCTCAATTTGAAGATGAATGAGTATGAATCTCAATTTCAAGATGAATCCAATTATATGGCTTTCATTGTGATAGGGTGTATGCTTTGATTTTTTTTTCTTTTCTTTTGATACCTTTAATATATATAGGATCAATTCACTTTTGGAGCTAGGACTCTTTCTCCAAAAGAAACACAACAATGCATCTATAGTTTGATGCAGTTGGTATTCTGACTTATGATCTGCAACACACGGTAACAACTAAGTTGAGTATCTACTTTATGGGTGTATTTGGTTAGAGGGTGTTCAAACTTGGAAGTACATGTGTAGTTGCAACATCAGGGTGTGTCTGGATTGATGTAGTTGGAACGCTCCAACGACGTTTATGAGTGTTTGATTGGATGTACACCAAAATGTTGTTGCAACACCCAATTATGATAAAAATGATGATGTTGCATCCACGCCCAAATTAGAGTGTTGCAACAACAATTGAGTTGCAACTACATGCCAATCCAATAACTTGTGTTGCAACTATTTGTGAATACAACTACATTTGATATTACAACACCCTCTAACCAAACACACCCTATTTGTCATTGGACTTTTATTGGAGTGTACTGAACTTTCCTTCATAAGCACAAGTGTTTAGTGTCTAAAACATCAAAAAAAGAAAACTGAGATCTAAAGTGTCTTGGCACGATTGACAAAAGACTATCTGTAGAATAATGCTAACTGAATTTTCATGCTCTCTTGTGTAGGGAACCAAACATAACATGTGAAATGCTCTTCATTTAGATATCCAAGTTCTTGAGATGTTGAAACACTCATGTTCACCTTCTAAACCTTCAAGTATCCACTATTCTGGTTGGTAACAAAGACGGACTCAAAGTTTAACTTCAGCATCTTTATATGATATTATATTCTTGATAAATAGGATGCTTCAGCAACATGAATCCTTCAATTACAATCTTCCCCTTCTGTAGTAACTTCAACTTTCTTAAAAGCCAAGAATACATTCAACTTCACTTGTTAACTTTAGAAATGAATTTGAACTACAAATTTCTAAGAACAAAATAAATTTAAAAATGGACGAAAGGTATTCAAGGGAGATGGTAATTCTAATTAGAGTGCTCGTCAACATCACTCAGGTAATCCTCACTCATAGATGTTGGGAATGTGGAACGCCTTAGAAAACCACGACATGAGTTCAATCGTCCTGAAATGCAGTACAATAGCGAATTGGGTTACATTCTAACGGGACCCAGTTCGCCAACTCTGATGACCCAATTTCGAATTTGTTAGTTAATATTTTATAAATAACAATCATTTTCAAAAAACAAACAACAAAAGTTGTACCTAAATTGCAACTTGAAATTTTTTTAAAATTTTTTTTTACCATTGCTCATCCTTGAACTTAACCCTTGAAGAAAATTGTACACTAAGACTCTTAGATTCCTACACTTAAAAACCAAATCTAAAGTTTATCACGTTTCCTAGCGTGCCATATTAGCTTACCCTCTAGAACTGGTTCCAACTAAATGGTGTACCATGCTCCCTTTTCCATTCCAGGATTAATTACATTCCAGTACTCTGTAGTATAATGTAACTACATGGGTGACCCTGAGGTTTGGGTATCAACAAGGGTAGCCCCGAGTTTGATGGCCATTGTGAAAGTGATAACGAAGCTTAACTTTGCATATGAAAAGACAAAAATGCTCTTTCGTACAAACACAAATTTCTCAGCATTTTGCGGGATTTAATCCAAGTTGCTTATGTGGAATGTAGGAGACCATACAAAGTTTAGCGATTGAAACAAATTGAACGAATTATTAAGAAACAAATCCTTTAATGAAAGGGTTTTTAGAAATCAGTCCCTCAAATCTTTAGTAATTTCGTATTAGTCCTTCAAATCCTTGAAATTGCTTAAGATTTGAGGGACTAATATGAAATTATAGATGATTTGCGGGACTAGTATCTAAATAACCCTTTTATAAAATGATTTGAGGGACTAATGAGGAACTTTAAGGTTTTGACGAAATAATTTGAAGATTTGAGGGACTAATTTCCTAATAAACTGATTTGAGGGACTAATCAGGGCTACCTTTGTAGATACTTAGACTACATTATACCACAAAGGTATCAAAATGTAAAAAAGAATATTTTAGAAATTCCCATATTGTGTTAGTTGACATTTTAGAAGAAAAACAAAAGGTGTTAAGAAACTGTTAGATTTTGGGCTGCAGTGATACAAGTTGGGCTGCAGTGATACAAGTTAGCAACCTCAGGGTTATTCGTATAGATACCCAAACTTCAGGGTCGCCCGTGTAATTACATTATAGCACAGGGTACCGGATTGTAATTAATCCTCCATTCCATGAACCAGAACAAAGCAGATTCCATGCAACTATGTCCTTACTGAGGATAGATGGATGTCCTCTCAACTATCCCAATTCACAAACTGAAGATAATCGTTCAATAGTAATATCTTTCTACATGTAATCCCCCTAAAATAATGGTGATCATTCTAAGTGTTGAGTAGAACAAGGTTTAGGGATCATTTATTTATGAAATAGCAAGTTATGAACGCTTAAAAGTGGTTGAGATTTCCACATCCATACACCTTCCTGATGGAAGGCTATCTAAAATTACCATGTGCTTGAAATTTAACATGAATTATGTTTTAGACATCCTGCTCGAGGGGAAGCATCACTTTGAACGAAGACGATGTTTGATGAGGCTCAATCTAGACCGGGCACATCCTCATAACTCCATCCAAAGATATTGATATCAAATAATATACAGTACAATAAGCTATGATCTAGTACTAAATGCTAAAAGTTATAAAGATCACAACAAAGTTAGAAACGGAACAAAAACCAGCATATGGCCTCATTGGTCACAGGTGAAAACCTGTCCGTGCATTAGAGCACTCTGAACCACAACCAATTCAATCAATATGGATGAAGCAAGAACAAGGACTGGTGACCACTTATTTGTGAAATATCAAGTTCTGAACACCTAAATTATAGTGTGAGATTTCCAATCTGCATACACATTCCTGAGTAAAAATCTAGCTGCTATATAACATGTGCAAAATTCAAAATGAACTCCGTTTCATATATCACACACCAGAGTAAAGCGAAACTCCAATCAAAACATTAATAGCGAACGATAAAGAACAATAAGCTATATTCTGAAGACCACGCGCACAAGAATTCTGCTAACCTTGTCAGTTTTGGTTCCACCATTGCCACCGTGCTTCTCCGACCAAACTGAGCACCCGTTGCTGTCATACTCAACCTGTATCGAATCAATCGCAGCTCCATGGCCAACAACCACCTTCCGTATCCCTGTGTAAACCCCATCATCCCACGGGCTTCCCCCGTGCCCTCCCCATGACCCTGCCAAAACCAGGCACCTTTCATTTCCATACTTATAGCTCTACATCACAAAACCAAAACAACTCAGAATTCAATTCACCAACAATGATTTCTACACAAACCCATTTCACAATTAATTTCGGTTAGAGTTTACCATTTTCCCACTAGAATTTGATTTGATCCCAACAACGATGTCCGGTTAAGTGACAAGATGGAATTGGTCATTGGGTTATATGAATAAATTGGTGGTATAGGAATTGGATTCTATTGCGACATTTCCACAAACAAGTGGGGGTTCCTTTGTAGAGATTCTGTGAATTAACGATGGGAAATTAAAAAGAAAAGAAGTGGAGGAATAAGATAGAAAACCTTTTCAAATCTGTTGGGCCCAACGCGCCATTGCTCTCGTCATCTTCTTCCTCTTATTTGCTGCTGGAGAAAACCCCCATTGATTATATACGGCTCCCCAAAGTAAAGGGTGGTGCTTTGGGTCAAATTTCGGGTGAAGCTGGAGGGTGGTGAGAGGGAAATTGATTAGGGTTTTTAATATAAAACCCTCATAAAATACTGTTGTTTTTCGGGGAACCACCGCATAATTTTATTGTTCACCACACATATTGTATACGGATTCTGCTCCTCTCCAATTTGATCGTAATTAGAGAGTCTTCGATTCTTCTAATTATTATCATATATTTTAAATTCAAGAGACGAGATTAGGCCACGAGATAAGACCACTATAATCTTGAAAACCACTATTTTTCAAAATCACCGTTCTTTAAAAATCACTATCGCAATAGTAAAATCATATGTGGCCTAATCTAAATCCATTTTGGTGTCATGGAGGACATGTTCGACATTCTCCAACCACAAAATCGTATCATGTATAGCCAGGTACATCATGGTTGTCTAATCTATCTCGTGTCGTACAACTCGCATATAAGGAAAATTCAACGTGTGTGATTCAACAATATAGAGAATTATTTCTGAAAACTATCAAGTGTTACCATATATGCGTATATTTGATCATTTAACATCGAACGTGAAATTAATGTAAACTATCATATATGATTATAAACCAAATAAAATAATGGTTCTAACAAGGAGAAAGCTATAGAATTAACCACACTGGAGGTGGACTACATCGGATCTTGATACATGGAGCCAAAACTATGCATACAGACTCAAACCTAAGACGTTAGTTCGGTGGTGGTCTGCAACGGCTGGAGACTTGACAAGTCATTTTGTAGCGGTCCAGATCTCTGGCCAAAACTCAAAAAAAAATCTTTCTCTAACTCTCGACATCCAATCTTTGACTGATGTCGGTGATGACTCAGCAAATAAACTCAGAGCCACAGAAATATCGCTAGACCGCTTTGAACCGAGAACGCTCTAGCTAGGTCTCAGGGTTTAGACAGCATTCTTGAGAATTAAGTTTAGAGAATTCTTTGTTTTTTTGGGAAATAGTTTACGTACGATTCATTTATTATACATTGAATTAGAAGTACTACGGATTCTACAGAAGTTAGTTTTGAGGAAAACCATCAGGAAATTATTGATCGAGCTTTGAGTGGGGACCCAATATACGTCATAAAATGCTAATTACACTTTTGGCTAGTACTTTAGATTACGAGAAATTCTTAGGTGCTCATAAAACACCTAAGTGCCTACACCCCTCCAATAGAAAGGCATGTGGCATTAGAGGGGAGAATATGATGTCACATTCTCCCCTCTAATGTTACATGCACCCCTCCAATAATTGGAAGGGTGTAGGCATCTTGCCTACTCCATGAGTAGACAAGAATTTCTCTTAGATTACTCCTTAATTAACTTTGGACGATCATCAGATAACCACCCATAACTTTCAATATATCATAACCCCATTAACTTCAGGGGTTATTAGAAAACCACATTCAACTTTAAGACTTTTTCATAATACCCCCTAATGGTGTTAAGTGTGATTTTAATATGGTTGGAGAAAAATTAATCTGGAAGACATTTGCTAGTTAAATTTGTGGTTCGCGTTTCTAGGGTTTTTTTTAATAACATTTACAGTTGAAGGGGGTTTTCTGATAACCCCTGAATTTAAGGATGGTTTTCTGATATTTTGAAAGTTATGGTGGTTATCCGATACTCGTCCAAAGTTAAGAGTGGTTTTCTGATGCGTAGCCTAACTTTTAATATTTTGTGATATTTTTTTCAATAAAACTGACACCAAAATAAAAAATGAACAAATTATTTTTGTGCATTTATTACTTTATTTTTAAATAAATAATGACGGAAATAGTTGAAATTGTATGACTCTTAATTTCTCGTCATGTATATATATATATATATATATATATATATATATATATATATATATATATATATATATATATATATATATATATATATATATATATATATATATATATATATGCCACTCGATAAGTTAATTAGAGGTCTTTAAATGATTAATCCATAGTTGTAACAAAATCTTGAATCATTCAAGGAGAGAACTGAAATGTGTAAAGGAGAATCCGTTTAACCCGTTCAACTTTTTTCCTTTTTTTTTTCCCTCCCTATTGTTTCATATATATTATCATCATCATCATGGCTCTCAAAGCTCCTTCTGATTCTCCTCAATTTCCCATCTCAACCATTTTCTCACAGCTTCTATATATTTCCATCTAAACCAAAATAATTTTTGATGGCTCCATCTCAATGGCGCCCTTGTTCGAAGACAATTAGTCGAAAAAGAAATGCCAAGGAAGCATATATGTGAGTAATTTTTCTGTAATTTCTTTGGTCTTTCAGTTGTCAAATTTCTTGTTCTATTTGTAAACTTTTTGATTCATTGATGCCATATTGCATGATGCTACTTATATGGTTGATTGATTATTTAATAAGTATGATTAGAGTATAAACTAATTTTTCTCTGAGGTTTTATCACAATCTTTTGAGTGAGCAACGAATATATATGATTTTGCTCTTATGCCTCCAACATGTTTCAGATTATGTTACAGAATTTAATTACAAACATGAATTCAAGGGAGTATCTTTGGTGTTCCTTTACTATTTAAAATTGAATTTTTAATTGAATTATTAAGATTTTCTCATCTTATCTGTTCGTTACAGTGGGAGCAAGTGGAAGAAGTTTCTTACCGCACATGTCTTATAGTTATAGGCCAATAACTGATGATGATTTTGGCTATAAGGTCGATTTGTTTGTCCACTTTCGTTTTTCTCCACTTAACTGTAAATGTTGAATTCTTAAAATTGTTGCTTGTGTCTAATTGCTTTGTGTTAAATGTGTAAAATTTTCTTTTTATGTGAGTAGTCTTTATGTTTTTGGTAGCGGAGAGTATCCGAATCCTTTAAAACAGGGTGGTTATGTGGGAACCATCTTTAAATTTTAATATATACATAAACCATATTTCAATGACGTTTAACTTTCAATCAACCACTTTTAGTTGATTTTACTTCTAAATTCATGATGAAACAATCAATGATTTATGAAAATAATTTTACTAATAATTATAAAATGTTTATAAAATTGTAATTCTTATCATATTTTTCCCCATGGTGAAACTGATTTTTCTTTTAATGTAATTTTAATCTTAAATTATAAAGAAATTAAAAAAATTGATACTCATTTATGTTTGGGGAAAATTTTCTATAGAAAAAAATTCAAACTAGAATACAATATAAATAAGATTTAGAAATTTAAGAGGAAAGCAAAAATAAATCAGTAAGGAAAAAAAAAACAGTGGGTTATGTGAGAAACTTGTTGTACAGTTAGAAATTTACTTTATTTATAAGAATACCCCTGCAACACTGATTAACAATGTTGGCGCTTAAATGACGGTTTAGAGGGAGAGATTCTGGGTTAGGGGCTGTTTGGTTTGTTACAAAAAATAAATTGCAATTGCAGCAATAAATGTTGCATATAGCAGTTATTGCAGAAATCAACTTCAAAATTCACCGTTTGGATGTTTGCAATTATATTCTAGGAAATGTATTTTGAATGAAAATTTATTGTTTGGTTCAAAATAATTAGTGCAAAAGCTATAAAATTTTTCCATATAAGCAAATTTTTGTGGAGGTAGTTTTCTATTTGGATTAAAAAGATTTTTTTGATGAGGTGGATTTTATATTTATCTTTTAGTTTTCTTTCTTGAATCCTATAGCTTTTCCTTCCATCAAATGGACCACAACATTTATTGCGAGTTTTTTCTACAAAATGCAAGTCCATTTGTCTTTCCTAATTGCAAAATTGTGTATCATGTATTTACAAATCCGATTGCGCTATTTACACTTGAAACTCTATTTCCATTCAAAACAAACAGCACCTAAAAGTTGCTGGAGTTGCCATCAGTAAAAAGGAATCTACAAACAAGGAATCATAATTAAATAAAAATTTACCATATAAAAAGGAAATAGCTCTAACAACTTTTATATCATGGGAACAGAAAGACAAGATAACCATCAAAATGAAGCTTAACAAATAGTTTTATATATGTTCGTGGTATCTAAACTAGAATACAATATAGATTATATACCTAAATTTAAAATGAAAAGAAAATTAAATTAGTTATATAAAAAACCCAATTGGTTATTTGAAAATTTTGTTTTGTAGTTTTGACTGTTAAAAATAACAGTTTTATTCTTTTATGAAATTTTTATTCGTAAATTACTCTATTGCGCTATTCGAATATTAACAAACTTATCCTTCAAACGGGGGATTTGAGGGAGAGATTTTCGGTTAGGGATTGGAGGAAGATATTTCCATTAAAAATTTATAAGTTTTCTTCGTTAGAAAAGGAATCTACAAATTAGGGATCCAGAATTAAATTAGCATTTATCTTATAAAAAGGAAATCTAAAAAAACCAGAATTTTCTTTCACCTGCTAGGAATTGAGAAAAACTTTGCAATCTCCGTGACATATGAGAGCATGGCAAAGAAGAAGATCCTCAACCAATCAAGGGAAGAAGAAACAAGTCCCAAAAAGAAACAGAGAATCATTGTGAACAATCTGCAGGTATTCAACCTTTTCTTTCAATAAATCCATCATGGTAATTACAATTATGACTGAAAACTATTTTTTTTTAAACAGCCTGAAACAAAAAGTGCAAATTGCTTCTCATGCTCTCCGCTACCGCTTGATGTTTTGGCTGACATACTATCAAGATTGCCTGCGAAATCTATTGCGAAATTGCGCTGCGTCTGTAAGCAATGGCATTCTTTAACCTGTAATTACTACTTCTTGAAATTACAGCACGAGAGGTCATCAAGCTACATATTTATCGATAGAGATATTCGTCGTGGAAATATCAAGTTGTATGATGTCAGTATAAGGGATGAAAGAAAACCTACAAAGAGATCATACAAACTTAATCGTTGGAGAAAGCATTACGTGTTATCAAATTCCGTTGATGGTTTGGCTTGTGCTTATGCCGCCAATCCTGCTAAATCTAATATATACTTAGTAAATCCTAGGACTCGGGAACTTCAGAAGCTTCCAGGCAAAAATGTTCGAAAAGGCTTTTACCTTGAAAGTGTTGGTCTAGGTATTGACATGACTATTGGGCAATACAAGGTAGTTAGATTACTTTCTATTTATAAAAGTAATTATGTTCATTGTGAGATCTACAATGTGGGCACTACACAATGGAGGAGTCTTGGTGAAGCTCCTTTTGCAATCTGGTATGGTTATAATCCTGTTCCCCTTCATGGAGCCCTTTATTGGATTGCAAAATATAATCACAAAGAAGAAGAAAGAATGGGTCTTTTCAGATTCGATATCAAAGATGAGAAGTTTGGATCAGCGATATCGATCCCATATCCCTCATTCTCTCATGTATCTTTCTGCGGTTTGGAGGAGTCTGCTGGGGGGAAGCTTTGGCTAATATTCAGGAACTATTTGGTTAGTTACTATGAGATATGGGGTATGAAAGATGATTTGAATAATACATGGGTCAAAGAGTATAAATTCCACAGCGATAGCCTCTCAAGTTTGCGCTGGAACTTTTATGATACAGAATTCACAAATGGTGAACTTCCCCTAAAATTGTATGAAGGGGGGAAATGGTATGTCAACATTTGTTATAATCCTCATAATAGAGCTTTGTACAAATTCTTGGATGGATGGGTATCGGATGAAGATTTTGCTCTTTACAGAGAAAGCCTTATTTCGCCAAAGAAGCTTCAAGAAGGGTGGAAGTGAGTAATGCATCTGACATATCTGGAGGATTTTCTATTATGATGCGCATATGACAGAAAGTAAGAATCGAACTCTGTTTATTTCTTTCTTAATTATTGGTATTGGTACAAACAAATATTATCAGTTCGTATATACTGCTTTAGATTATATTTTCAGTTAGTTATGTTTACAGAATTTGATACTTCTACAAATGATGTATTCGCCCTATATTTTTGTGGAATTTATTTGTTAGATTGTTGGGTAAATTATAAAGTGCTTGTTTGAGACAATAGCGTGACTCTGTTTAGCTTTTAAATTGATGATATTGATTGTAAGATCGTAACTAGCTATGAACATAATACTTGAAGCATAGAGTTTCTTTGTCTTGCATTTTTTTTTTCAGTTGCTCTGTTTACAAAAAGAGCAAAAATGTTTGTATGCTATTATCTTATCTTACTAACAGTTCCTTCAGTTTGCTCTTTTACATTGTTCATGTGTAGAACACCATGATTTGAGAGAGAAAGAATAGTAGGCTAGCTTGACATTGGCAACTTTATTTGCTTTTTCAACTGCATTTGAAGTTTTGAAGCTCTTGAGATGAGAAAAGCAATTTTATTATACACGTCGGTTGCTCAAGCTGGAAAGAAAATCCCATTGTTATATGATGCGTCAGTGTTCTCAACTGATGTGGGTAAAAAGACGAAAAAAGTAAAGCCATTATTGAGGTAGCATGCTATAAGCATCAGTAATAAGTGACAACATCTATAGATTAAACAGAACTACCAGACATTTTCTATTGGAACAGAAACACAAGCATTAAAATGGAGCTCAACAACTAATTTTATGTATACATGACATCAATACAAAGCAAATCACAAATTTATAGAAGAGAATTTGGAAGATTTTGAATGGACAAGGAAGTATTTCAAACATAATACAGGTGTCCTATGTTTTAATTTCTGCATGTCCAAGCTTCCTAAGAAATGATGAAAGGGAAAATATTATGATGACAACAAATTAATACAGAGTCTTCTCAAATAATCAATTGGATGTGGTCGCAAATTTGCACAAGCTAGTTTGATATGGTTTGGACTCGAGGAGAGATTCCCAAGGGGATGCAAAATGCAATGATTTAGTGGGTAGTCGATAGATAAGGAACACAACAGCGATGAACGAAACATCCCAAAAGACAATAGGTTACTGCCGTGACTTAGAAGGGAGAGACCAGTTTCAACAATGTAACAATGTTTATGTTCCACAGAGCCATTTTGTTAAGGTGTACAAGAAGATGACATGTAACTCATTTTTAAAACTGTGTGATGGAAACTCCTTAGCCCCATCAGATTAAAATATTTAATTTTAGTGCCTAGAAAACATTTTCATTGTGTAATCGTAACCGGCAAAAAAATAATGAGAATATCAGAGCTATTCACAAGAGAATTATCATGAAATCTTTGTACGGTCATCAAGAAAATGGATATAATATCAATTACCAAAATTTAAGCAAGCTGAAGAAGGGCCCTAAACATCTATGTGAATCCGTTCCCAAGGGGAAGAACTCACAGAATATGTAAGTTTAAATGGTAACTAATGACTTTTGCTTATTTCACATAGAAAAAGAAATGGAGGAAAAAAGAAATGGAGGAATCTTCGATCGCTTTTTGAACAATCTGAGGCAGAGTATGGCCAAGACGATTATGCATAATTAAAAAAACAAAAAAGGAATGGCCCTTCTCTTCTTGTACCTTTTTTGTTGAGAGTTTTAGACAATAGATAACTGTTTTGTAAACCAATCTTTGAAGTTTTCCTAACATAGCTTCCAGTTAAAGTTCTAGAAAAGAGAAACCTGCGAAATAGTCGATAAAATAGCTGTGCTTTTGGCTTAGATGGTAACTAGAAATCTTAAACTCTTAAACTTGTTACTTGTGTCTAATTTGCTTTGTGTTAAATGTGCAAATTTTCTTCTGATGCTAGCTGTCACTTATGTTTTTTAGGGTTTTTCTTTTTCATGAAAGGGTTTTGTGGAGATATCCCTCCATATCATGGGGTATTAGCTTCTCGAGTTCATACATATTAAGAAAGATTTGCTATGGATCAAATGGATCCATGGTAAATATATATCTTAAGAATTCTATCGTATGAGAGGTCCAAGCTAGAGTTGGAGACTCATGGATGTGGAAACAACTATTAAGAAGCAAGGGATTATGCTGTCAATCATTTTGGGAGTGTTGCCGCACTGATTTCACCTGTTCAAACTTGCAGTGACGGCAACAAGGTTCACCTCTCTACTCTGCATGCAAAAATTTCCCCTGCTAGTTCTGTTGTTCAATGGCTTGCTTGTCACTCTGAACTCCTCACCAAGGATATATTATGTCACATGGGGAGTGTTTCTTCTAATCTGTTTGAGCTTTGCACGCATGCAATGGAATAGGGCCACCAGCGTTTATTCTTTGATTGTGCAAATACAATGGTAGTCTGTAAATTGTTGTCGGGCTCAGTTTGATTAGTGATCCTGTTCCTGGAGTCATTTTCTTCATTGGTTTTATGTGATTCGAAGGGGAAATGCTTTAAACAGAGGCTTAGAAGATTGGCATTCTCCATCACATTCGCCGAAGAAGCTCCAAGAAGGGTGGAAGTGAGCAATGCATCTTGATATATCTGCTTGATTTTTCTATTATAATGCAGATATGACACGAAATAAAATCGAATTATGTTTATTTCTTTCTTGATTTATGGCATTGGTACAAAATAATCTTACCAGTTCGTGTTTACTGCTTTCAGTATATTTTCAGTTACTTATAATTGCAGAAACTTTTATTCTACAGATGATGTATTTGTTGGGACAAACCCAGGGCCCAATAGAGCAGGATCGCAGCTAAAGTATTGCAGAAGTAATAAAGAACACACAGATTTACGTGGAAAACCCCCTCAAGAAATTGGGGTAAAAACCACGGGCACAGATAGAAGAATTCACTATGAGGAAAAACTTAGGAGATTACAATCTCTCTTTTACAAGGAGATACTCTCTCTATTATTTTCTCTCTCACTCTTCTATATGCAGAGGAGTTGTTGTTTCTGGGATGAGTTTCTGAAGAAGAACTCCAGGCCTATTTATAGCTTTTGGAAAATCACTATTCAAAATATAATAATAATATTTTCCTCGTTGTTACGTTGATTGCTACGATGATTTTATCAGAAGGCCACGCCTTGGCAAGCCTCCCCTCGCTTTGTTTTTTGCATCCCCACCACGGCCCCACTCTTTGACAGTATTTCCTCTAATTTTTTCTACAATTTATTTGTTAGGTTGTTGGGTAACCTATAAAATTTTCATGATTAACTTCTGTAGGAGGCTTGTTTGAGAACATGAACAACTTCATTTGTATTTCTAACTGCATTTGAAAGTTTTGAAGTTCTTGAAATGAGAAAAAGCAATTTTATTATACTTGTAGGTAGCTCAAGCTGGAAAGCAAATCCCATTTTTAGATGCTTTAGTTTTCCTCCTTGGCAATTCAAACACATAGAGCTCCCCTCTATAACCCCTTATAACAGATATATCAAGGAATGATAAGGTATATTTACATGAAAACTCTAGTTAAAATTTCTCTCTTAATATCCTTAACAATCCTTTCCGAAACTGATTCTTTATCAGCAAATGCTCGCTGGGAAACACATTCGCACCTATCCACTTCATAGTCTCCTTCCAGATACTATAAGAGAAAGGACACACAAACGAGAGATGATCCAAAATTTCAGCTACCTGTTTACATAGGTAACACTTGTTTTCACTGATGATCCCCATTTTTACCAATCTCTCGAGTCATGAGTCTTTGCCTCATGGCAAGCCACTCAATAAATGAATGCTTAGGTACACTCAGAGAATTCCACACAAATTTATTCAAGTTTTGATTATCTGCAGGTTGGCTCACAGCAAAATAAGCCTCAGATATTTTGAACTTATCTCCATAGCAGCAAGAAGATAGTCGAATAGCCTCTTTTATACATTTCACAGACCAGATACAGAAGCAAAATGATTAATAGCCTCTTGTATACATTTCACAGAATCCCTATACCCTTTTGAGAAGAGCAATAGGTCATCTGCAAACACAAGATGTGTGAT
The DNA here is from genome assembly GCA_012295165.1 of Asparagus setaceus. NCBI lineage: Eukaryota > Viridiplantae > Streptophyta > Magnoliopsida > Asparagales > Asparagaceae > Asparagus > Asparagus setaceus. The sequence continues at coordinate 44,810,190 of CM022706.1, read as the reverse complement.
TTTTAGCTTAGAACACATAGGGTGAAACTTGAAACCCCAAAAAAAAACCCCATTCTATGCAACCATCTTGAAAGATAGTCCATGCACAAAACAAACAAGTAGGGAGACATTGGATCTTCTTGTCTCAATCCCCTCTTGCCACAGAAATATCCATGTAATGCACCATTGTACATCAAAGAGTATTTGACAAGAGAGACACAAGTCATTACCCAATGAATAAAGTTTTCTAGAAATAGCATTGCCCACATTTCTAGGAAACTCCAATTGAAGTAAAATCATTATTGAGGGAAGCATTACAATAGAAGTATTGGAAATTTACCATAGGAACAGAAAGACAATTTAAGCATTAATGAAGCTCAACAACCAATTTTATGTATATATATGGCATCCAATATATAATGCGACTCACAAAAATGTGGAAGAGGATTCGGAAGATTTTGAGCAGACAAGGAATCTTTTCATGCATTTTAATACAGGGTTTTGTTTCAGTTCCTATGAAATGATGCATGATAATGATTACCAATTAATACAGAGACTCTCAAATTACCAATTAGAAATGGTTGCAAATTTACGTAATCTAGGATTCTAGTTTTATTAATTAGTAACATAATCTTATACAGCTAGGATTCAAATTAGTGTTTTTTCACACAAATATCACAGATCGTAAATGCAAAACGGAGAGAATAAATGAAAGGAAATGCAAAGAAAAGAAGAGGCTAGCACAATGTACTGGAAAGGGCAGTTCAACATCTAAAAATGCATAACAATAGTACCAAATATTGGCAAACCACATTTGACATCTATTACAATTCCTTAGCATACACCTTAGTCAGTAGCATTAAATTAGCAAACTATACCTTTGCGCTTTGGGTTGAATTATTGTCATCGAAAAGAAGCTAAACGTCATTTGCAAACATCACCATAAATACAGAAGATTGTTCTTCTTACTTTAAAATACACTTTAGTTGCTTTGTTTAAAACAAGAAATAGCACTTTTGATGCATTGGACGCACATAGAACAATTTATAAACTCATTTCAGTTATGCTAACATCACCATGAATGTTTCATCTATGCATCTGTGGTATCTAGAGAATTATCTAGCTCTTTAATACAGTCGTCACTAAAATTATACCTTCATGCATTGGCGCATAGAGGGCTAGTTAATTAATTAGTGCTTGTTGAGTTTAGTTTTTTTCTTTTTGAGGAATTACCTGATTAAGTGTGAGGTTGGATACTTAATTAGCACTTTAAGATCTTATGAGAAATCTTAGCAAGAACCATAAGAATGTTTCTAATAAAAAATTTGTATATTATTTTAACTGAAGCATTGCACAAATAAGGGTCTCTTCACATTGCGAAATGATAGGCACTAAGCTCGAGCCTCCTTGCGATCTTGTAATGATAGGCACTTCGCAATGTGAAGAGACCCTTACTTGTGAAACAAGATTGCAAGGAGGCTAGAGCTTAGGGTCAGTTCTAGATTGGAAATTCTTACAAAAAGTGTCCCCCAAAAAATATTATAAACACTTTTCTTGGAGGGTTTGTCATGATACACTCCTAGTTCAAGAAGTTATACGTTGATGAGGGCTGGCAGTAAATGAGGGGTGCCGGGTTGGTGGCATGAATCAAATCAAAGAATGGGAAGATAAGACATTTCAATTGCGCATAGTAGTGTGCTGGTTATTACAGAAAAATCATAATAAAGTTAAGCATCGGGGGAAAGGTGGTGGAACAGGAGTTGGTTTGTGTTGCGCGAGAATACATTCATGATTCTGAAAGTGTGCAAGTGGCTCCCATGAGGGTTCAGAAATCGAGTGTTCCAAGTGAATGGAGGCTGTCTTGTTCTGGTTTGATGAACATAAACTTTGACAGGGCCGTGTTTGCAGACAAGGGTGCTATTGGAATGGGAGTGGTGATTATTGGTCATAAGGGAGAGTTTTACAGAGCTCTATTGAAGCTATTCCCTCGCCAGGTGGTGCTGAACACACAGAGTACCAAGCAGCATAGGAGAGTGCATTTTGCGCAGGGTTCTGGAGTCAGAGTGGTGATATTTGAAGGAAATGCTAAGGTGGTCTTCGTAGATATCCTGCAAGGAGGGAACTGTTTTTCTTCTAATGGCCATATTGTGTAGAACATCTATCGGCAATGCATGTGAATTTCAAGCAGGAAATTGAGGCCACGAGGTGTGAAGTCAATGGGGGTGGCTCACTGTTTGGTACGCAAAGCTCAAGAGTGCTCGAATGAGGTGTGGCCTGAAGACTTATTTTGCAACATGCGCATATGTTTTGGGTAAGCAAGTAAACCTTTATTACCAAATAGCATGAAAGCTCAATGCAAACTCCCTATACATCGTTAAATCCTATCAAAGACAATCAGCCTAACAAAACTCATATGTACAATCATATAAACTCCCACTAAGGTTTACTACAGAAAACCAAAACAAAACTGCAGATAATAAATATAGCATCAGGTGCTCTATTTTTGAACAAAAACAAGTTTGATTTGAATAGATTGGCACCATTCTCTGTTCTTCTTCATAATCTTGACCCTTGTGATTGTCCTACATTGAATTATGAGTTTGTCTTCCCGTAGTAATTACATCAAACACATGGGTCAGTATCCCGAACCCCATATTGCTTGAGCTTACATTTTGCAGGCATTCTATGCCAACATGCAACCCAAAAATATAAAAGAGTGTTTAGGGATTCAGAGCTCACTCCAAACCAAATGGTACTGGTCCACTTTCTGGTGCTCTCCAAGCAACAAATGATATGCAGTTTTGGAAGTAAAAGAAGTTCTCCCCTTTCGATAATCCAGTCCTTTTCAGAAAAGATGGTTATTTCAGAAATAAGGTAATTCAGTCCATAAGTTTTAAACAAGAACTAGGCGGAGATAAGCAATGGAGAGAGAGAGAGTTGGGAGGGTTATTAGAAGGGTGATTAGTAGATAAGCAATGGAGGTTAGTCGCAGCCACTCCCGGACATCATATCAGTGGTAAGTCTTCTCATCTTTCAGCTTTTCGCACACACGATCTCCAATTTGTGCAGCTGTTTCACGTCATCCAGACCTTTTTCTGCACTGTTCTCGAGCGAACGCCATCCTCAATGCAAGGCCCATCCAGTTACTCAAAGACGGATTTTGCCTACCCCCAAGATAAATCCTTTCTCTAAGCCAAAATGAGGGGTGGACGATGGTGGTCAACAGGAAAAGTGAGCGCCCAATCCAACTTTCATCTTCAACCTCAAAGGAAGTGTTCTTTCTACCATAACTCTAACCACATGGCCAGAGAATGCTCTGAGGGTGACTATATCTGCTTTATATGTCATGGCAAGGGGCACATATCTAGGGACTTTCCCTCTCTTGCTCGATTTCCCTCGGAGTTTCCTATCCTAGATCTGCCAGCAGAGGTCCTTTCATATATTGAGGAATTATGCTCCTATGCTATTTTCTGCCTTTCTTTGGGTAATCCCACCTCATCAAAACTTGGGGAAATGCTTGCTTATCGCTTTAATGTTAAGAAATGGCCATACATTAGAGCCAAGGCGGTGGGTACTAGCTTCTGTTGGAAATTTTAATTGAAAAGATTGAGTTTCATTTATTTATTTTAATTATCCTTTTCCTTCTCACTGACTATCATTATTCACATTAATTTGTCATGATTATTTGTTATTATGAAAAATTCATCATTATGCATTTACTCCCTTTTACACCTTCTGATTTTAATGTTTTCATTAATTATATGATTAATGAGAGACTTTTCCACATATATATAAATATTGGCTGAGAGCTTATAAAGAAAGGACAATGAAAATAAAATCATCTCTAAAAGCAAATGAAAAAAAAAACTCTATACTTCTTCTCTCTTGTATATTTTCCTATATTTCATTTTATGGTTTTGGGCAATGCATCCATTGAGCAAGAGGCTTGAGATCCGCAGTAACCTCAAGTGCTGACTACCTCGGGGGGGCTTTTACCGCTAGTTCACGACATTAGCTTCATAATGTTACAAGGCAACTGTTCTAGGGTAGTGACATCAATGATCGCCTCCTCACAAAGAACTTCTTTCTCTATCTTTATTATTTTTATTTATATAATATTTTATTTGATTTTAATACAAATATCTAACAATCTAGAACAACATTTTAAAGAATTTAGACAGTTCTAATTACCTATCTAATCTTATGATTTTAAGAGATTTTTTAAAATTATATTTATTGCCTCCTTATGGAGAACAATTTTTTTCAAGAACTCACACTATAACTGCTATTCACATATGACAGCTTGGTAGTTTGTGTAGTTAAACTCTTTGAGCTTAAAATTTTGTTCAGTAGCCGACCTTGATCGACTAGGATTGATGAAATCCTTTACATATGTTTCAAAGCAATATATATGTCATCGAATATGTTATACTCACGTCTGCTTTCGAACATTATCATACAATTTGATAAATTTCTTTGACATGCCTCTATTAAATGTGCATATTCATTGCATAAGATGTTTCTTTGTTTGAATCATGCATTAGCATTTTTTTTATCATTACAATTTTTTTTCTCTCCCCTTCCAAATGTGTTATATTAACCTCAATTATAACTTTGTGCTTGACATGAGGTGGTTGTTACCAACATATAAATGCTCATTAATATATTTAACTTTATTCCTTCTATGTATTTAATATCTTAGCTTACACACAACTATCATGTGCATATACATAGCTAGCAATCACTAGGTTTCCTTCTATGGAAATTTCCTTTTAGACATTGCCATGTATAGAATGGATGAGGTGTAATTCCTAAATGGTTTTCTACCAAAGTGGTTCTTTTTCTTTTTTTTATTAGAACAACTATATAGAGACTTTACGCAGAAAAACCCCTCTTGCGATGTTTATATTATGATGAGAACATTCAAAGGCTTGTTGATGCTCTTCCTCACACTCTTATAGATCTATATATTCATATATATTTGTTTTCTATTGCTTGCTTTCACATGTTAAATTAGCTAGCGTGAAGATTCTCAGGGGATCTACTCTTAATGCAAGGTCCTCAACCTCAAGTAGTGTTTTGATGCACATGTTTTGGGTACAGTTAGTCCATTACGTAACAAGCCAATAAAGCTTCTTTATGTGACAATTAATTTATTGACGCTCCCTCGGCAACACGCATCAAGCAATTTTAATTTATTGTCCAATATGATTATTGCCATATTAATTGTCTGTTTTAATTGTCTTGGTGCATCGGTGCATGTTGGTAGGTTAGTTTATTGATTAATTAACTTGTCGTATAAGACAATGTTTGCTATCTATTGATGGACAAAAGGAACTTTATCATGACTTTGATCTATAACATTAGAACCATGATTTATATTTTTAAGAATTGAAATTCATTTCATGTGGGAGATATTAAACTAAAATGTACAAGCTTTTGTTTTGTTTTATATTTGATGCTTGCATTCATCTGATAACAAAATTCATCATGAATTTTTCCCTCCCAAAGTATTATATATATATCAGTCACAATAATAAATTGTGCTTAATATGACTATGTTATTGTCAACATAAATGCTCAAAAGTATTATTTATGATTTGTATTTATTCCTTGTTAATTATTTTTGCTATAATCAACTGCAAGGAGGAAAACCGTTGCCACATGTTTATTGTGTGGGTCCTTTGTTAATTAATTTAGATACATGAGCATATCAAATTTTGTTTAAAACCTTGGTCATTTAAAATGAAAATGTCTAATTATTATAGTCCATCATTAACTATAAATTTCTTGGTAAGAGACATCAATAACTATGCTAACATGTTTTGATGCCCTATTATTTTAACAAAGGACTAGAAAAGAATCATATTTGTAGCTCTTCATATGACTACATGCATAATGTTTTCATTTGAAATCTCAGAACATAATTAGAGTTGATATAGATATGTATACTCTGTCTGCCTAGTTACAGAGATGTGAATCAATGTCCTAGCAAATCAAATCAAGAGATATATTTCATGTCATCCACATATGGAGTGTTATCTAGTTGGGCTTTATGCTTGTGTCAAAATATCTAAATGAGAATAAAGTATGAAGTGGTTGCAAGACCACACATGACCCTGGATTTTCTAAAATTCAATATGATAAGTGGGTCAATCTAGGATTATAATCCTAGAATCATCGAGGGGAATGAGGTTAAGCCCATAGTAGAGGTCACTGATAGCGGGAACCCAACCTTTTAATTGACGAGCTATTCTCATGATAAGAGTTCAATGTGGTAGAAACAAGCTAGATAGTGATTCTCGTGTGGAGCACTGACTTTTGGAGTTTACTCCTTTGTAGCGTTGGATGCATTTATGACTTGCACCATATAAGCTACTCCCTCATTCCTATGGTGACAATGTTCTATTAATGTGACTGGGCAGGATGAGTTTTACTCTTAATAAGTCTGACCTATGTGGGGGATACATACCAGTCATAGTATTCTTGAAAGACTTATCTACGTGGGAGGAACCGTGAAGGCCACGGTTGAAGGTGACTCTAGAAACTCTCATGAGACGGTATTTGTGAGCATGGCCATTAACGCTCCAACCTGCTCGCTCATTAAATGGATGCATATTGTGTGAACTTTTGTTAATATCTGATAAAGAGGTATAATTCAAGGTTCGTCCATTATGTCTCTCAGATTGCAATAAATGTCACTAAGTAAAGGTTCAAAGCCGAAAGCTACCTTTGCTGAATTCACAATATTAAATTGCGACCTTCTTATCTTAAATGATTTATTTTCTTTCTTAATTTTTTCTTTTCCTCCTCGAAACTCAACCATTTGGGGATTGCTGGAAATTTTAATTGAAAAGATTGAGTTTCATTTATTTATTTTAATTATCCTTTTCCTTCTCACTGACTATCATTATTCTCATTAATTTGTCATGATTATTTGTTATTATGACAAATTCATCATTATGCATTTATTCATCATTATGCATTTACTCCTTTTACACCTTCTTATTTTAATGTTTTCATTAATTATATGATTAATGAGAGACTTTTTCCACATATATATAAATATTGGCTGAGAGCTTATAAAGAAAGGACAATGAAAATTAAATCATCTCTAAAAGCAAATGAAAAAAAAACTCTATACTTCTTCTCTCTTGTATATTTTCCTATATTTCATTTTATGGTTTTGGGCCATGCATCTATTGAGCAAGAGGCTTGAGATCCGCAGTAACCTCAAATGCTGGCTACCTCGGGGGGCATTTACCGCTAGTTCACGATTGCGTTCATACGTCTCTGCGAAAGCGGCAACTATTGTTCTAGGGCAGTGACATCACGACTGCCCCCTACAGGCCAGCAACTTCTTTCTCGATGTTTATTATTTTTTATTTATATAATATTTTATTTGATTTTAATACAAAATATCTAATAGCTTCTTGGTGCAATTTCCAAATGATGACATGTGAGATCAAGCTGAGGAGATGAAGTTAGTGGATATGGGCTCAGGTTGTTTCTTGAGGTGGAGGGAGGATTTGAGTCTCAAAATTCTTCCTAAACCTTTTCTAACATGGATCCGTCTATATCGTCTTCCTTACCATGGATCCGTCTATATCGTCTTCCTTACCACTTGTGGGACTGGGACGTCCTTTAGACCCTATTGAAGAATGTCGACAAGTGCATCATGTGCTCCAATGATGTCCCCTTTAGATACAATTTCAATGCTTGCAAGGTTCTTATCAAGATCAGAGACCTGTCTGACATTCTTCGGGAGATCAGCTTCCACTACCCTCTTATTGATGGCAGCCTGATGGAGGGATTCTCAGTTATGCAGTCATTGGGAAACCAATTACCGAATGTTCTTTCAAGAAACCTAGTGTGAGAGAATATCAAGCTAAGTGGGAGGGTAACACTTCTAAACAATTTGTATAGGGCCAAGGGCAAACTGGTAATTTCTAGTTTAAATTCAAAAAGAACGAGTTTAGAGGAAGCAGTTAAGCAAACAAAGGATGTGGGGCATGATTCTTGGAGATCCAGAATCAATTTGTGCCTTGTTTCTATGGATTTTTGAAATTCTTAAACCCGTAGAACCTGATTTGATCGAGGTTATGTGGAACAATAATCAGATGATGGTTGAACGTGATCAATAGGCTGTTATGAGGGCTTAGGGCGCAGAAGGATCAAACTTTCCATCTAATTAGGCCAAGTCAGCAGGAGACTCTACAACTGACTCATCTACTAACTCATCTAAATAATAAAAAAAGACTAATTCCATCTCAGTTCCTCCTGAATTTGAACACTTGGCCAAGTGCATAAAGAAGAAGTTGATCGGAAAGTCTAAGCTAGTAGAAAAGACCCTGGGCCACAAAGCTTATAAGAGGCACCTAGCAGCGACTCTATCATTGGTCTCTTCTTCCAAGCAGGGTAAGTCATGATCTTTAGCTTCCGTATCCTTACCTCTTAATGCTAAGTATGTTAAAGATCTAGTTAATACTTCTTTCAAATGCGGCCTTAAAGAACCAGTTCCGTAGGAGGGAATAGCTTGCCTTAAGGCTTTAGAAGTGGAGAGAGCTGGGAATGCTTCTTAGCTTCCCACTCTGAGACCTCCTCTTAGAGAAGTTTTTATATCTGTTTTTTATGAAGATGAGATCTTGGAATGTTAGAGGTCTCAATGACCTAGTTAAGAGAAGAAGAGTTAAAGATGGTATTCTCTTCTCAGGAGTAGACATCATTGTTATTCAAGAATCTAAGCTTAATAGAATTAGACCTCGCTCTCTTAAGAGTCTTGGTGGTTATAGGATTACGTCTTCGCTTAAATTTGATGCGATTGACTCTAGAGGAGGTGTGCTATTAGGATGTAATGATTCTTTGTTTGAATGCTTAAATTCATACATAGGAATTTTTTCCACATATGCTATTCTTCTTTATAGACGATTGAATTGAAAATTTCTTGTGTCCATTGTTTAAGCCCCTATACATAGGGAGGAGAAAGAAGTGTGTTTGTGGGAATTAAAGAGGGTTAGGTAGATTTTTCCTTTGCCTTGGTCTATCTTTGGGGATTTTAATGTTACCTTGAATGCCAATGAGAGAAGCAGTAGATCTGGTTCTCTTAGAGATATAAAGCTTTTTAAGAACCTTATTGACTCCTTGTTCCTTATTAAGCTTCCTCTTAATGGTAAAAAGTTCATGTGGTCCTACATGGGATCTTCTCCTGTCTTGGCTAGGCTTGACAGGTTCCTAGTTTCATCAGACTTTGAATCTAAATTCCCTTCCCTTGTGCAGTTCTTATACACATTATCCTATTCAGACCACACTCCTATAATTCTTGACACAATCTGTCCTGAACCTATCCCACCTTTTTGGTTTGAGAAAATTTAGCTTTCACGCCCTTGTTTCAAATCTTTCATTGACAATTATTGGTCATCCTTTTCCTACTGTGGTACCCCTATTGATAAACTTGTCCTCAAGCTCAAGCTCATTCAGAGAAAAATAAATTGGTGGAAGAAGAACATTTATGGTTCCTTGATTAGGTCTAAAAAGTCCATAATTATAGATTTAGAATCTTTCTCTTTAATTTGAAGAATCTAAACCTCTTTCAGAGATGGAGATGTCAACGAGAGCCTCTCTAAAAAATTCTTGCTTCTCTATCTCTAAAGATGAAGAGGTATATTAGAAGCAAAGGTCGAAAGTGCAATGGTTGAAGGAAGGTGAGTTTAATACTGCTTTTTTCCACAATGACACCCTAATAAAAGAAGAAATTTTATCGTCATCCTGTCCACAATGACACCCTAATCTCTTCTGGAAAAGCCAAACAAGTGGCCTTTTTTGACTACTTTTCCTCTCTTTTCAAAGCTAACCATCCTTCTCCTTTTCAGCTTGATTGGCACGATCTATATCCTTTCTCACCTCCTTTCTTTCAGTCTTTTGAGCAATCACTAGGGAAGAAATCAAGGATGCAGTTTTGGGCTTCACCCTGGTAAATCCTTAAGGCTAGATGGGTTTCCGATTCTTTTTCCAATTTTGCTGGCATACCATCAAATAAGACTTTTTTTATTTCTTCACTTATCTCTATGCAGATGCTTCGATTCTTCATAAAGTCAACTTTTCCTTTCTAGCACTCATTCCTAAAGTTGAGGATGCATGCAGAGTCAAGAATTTTATGCCTATTAACCTCCTTAATAGCCTTTTTAAAGTTTTTACCATGATTTTGGCTTACTGACTAGCTCCTATTCTTTCCTTGCTAGTAGACTCTTCTTAATCTGCCTTTTAAACTGGCAAATCCACCATGAAATCTATCATCTTTGGTCATGAAATGCTTCACAACTATTTCTCCAAAAAGATAGGGGCTTGCATCATCAAAATTGATTTCATAAAGGCTTTCAACTATGTGAGGTAGAATTTTGTTCTCAATCTTCTTAAAGCTAGGGGTTTTCGTGATAAGCAGTGTCATTGGATTGAACATGCTTGGCTTCTTCCAAATCTTCTACTATTGTTAATGGCTCCCCATCAAATATTTTTAGATGTCACAGAGGTCTTAAATAGGGAGATCCTCTTGTAAGGCCAAAATTATCTATCTAAATTAGTTGTGTATAAGTGCATCTAATTAAGAGAGATAACTTTATCTCGTATATCAATTCCGTCAAATTCACCCTACGGGAGAGGGTTTTATTTTATGTGAGTTCATGGTTTCGAATAGACTCAAGAGTCTATTATTAATTACCCTTACTGATGAAAGAAACCTTTAATTAAGAGTCAATAAAAGTCATCAAAAATAAGAGAAAACTCGCAAAGCAAGAAAATACAATAATCTTATTATTACTTCTTTAAATGATCATATACATGGCTCAACCAGGGGCATACCCACAGTGTACAGATTTTCATATAAAGTCCTAGACTAGAGATGTGACGATTGAAATTTGATTTTGGGTTTGACTTGGAGACGTGAAATGGAATTTGGATTTTGAACCTAGTTTAGAGACGCGGAGGTCAAATTTGGAATTTGGCCCAGTTTAAAGATGTAGAGATCAAATTTGAAATTTGCTAGTTTAATGACATAGTGGTCAAATTTGGAATTTGGCCCAGTTTAACGACGTAGAGGTCAAGCTTGGTATTTTGTTCCAGTTTAATGACATAGTGGTCAAATTTCGAATTTGGCCTAGTTTAATGACGTAGAGGTCGAATTTAGAAATTTATTCTAGTTTAATGACATAGATAGCATATTTGAAAATTTGTCCAGTTTAACGACATAGAGGCCAAGCTTGATTTTTATCCAGTTTAACAACGTAGAGGTCAAATTTAGAATTTTTCCCAGTTTAATAACGTAGAAGTCGAATTTGGTTTTGAGATTCTAGTTTAGCGACGTAGAGGTCAAAATTTGGAATTTTTAGTTTAAGGGCATAGAGGTCAAATTTGGAATTTGCTCCAGTTTAAAGATGTAGAGATCAAATTTGAAATTTGCTAGTTTAATGACAAAGAGGTCAAATTTAGAAATTCATTCCGGTTTAACGATGTAGTGGTCGGGTTTGAAAATTCCTCTATTTAATGAAGTAGAGGTCAAATTTAATTTTGTCCGCATTGTATATTTGGGCTAGTTTAATTAACGACTTAGGGGTCGACACAATTGAACCTTTTGATCTTAAACTTATTGGCGCATATTTTTACACAAGATTATTTTCGAGTGCTATTCTTTTCACGCAAAATATTCTGTCATCCAGTTTAGGGACGTAGAGGTCCATTTGCATCTCGGGTGTTTTATACCCTTTTGACAACTTGGGCAACTTGAACCCATTTGAATGTTGGACAACTTGGATTCTTTCATCTTGGGTAATTTAAACCCGCTTGACAACTCGGGCAATCTGAGCCCATTTGGATGTTGAACAATTTGAGTCCATTTTTACCTTGGGTAATTTATACCCTTTTGACAACTCGGGCGATTTGAGCCTATTTGAAGCTCAAGTATAGCTTTACATCCTCTTGCATCTCTTGTAAATCGAGCCCATTAGTATCTCAAGGATACTAAGTTCAGTTGGCAGCTTTCTTATGACCGTATTAAATTGAATCATTAAGCAAAATAGAGCTTTTCTATTAATTTTATTGCTGGTATGAAATATATCTCCCTGCGTATATTGGTTGATTAAGCATTTATTAATTTTATTGCTTTGTGATATACTAGCATGGAACTTGGCTTTTTTATTAGTTTTACTTGTTTCGTAGTAGCCTACACCAAAGCTATCTCTCCTCTTCTCTTCCTGTTTACCATCAGAGGCAACAGAGAGTTGGCGAGGGCATAGCGATACAATAATGAGAGTTTTCAGTTGCACATATGCATCGAGTTCACCTATGATGGAGATGAGCCTTTCTAGTTGCCGACAATTGCAAGTTAGATGACAAGGACGGCATGTCTTTGTACCAACAACAGCCAATAATCCACAATGGACAACAAAGCTTTCACGCCCTCTATGAAAGTTATGGATTTGGAACCGAACGGCTTGACGACGAGCTCCATTTGAGCTTTTAACTGGCACTGGATTTCTCACGGTGCAAAAGACATTCACATGAGAGAGAATGAGCAATGGCTTATGGTTTTCATATTGCCGTGATTGCTCTACTTGCAGCCGAGGAGTTGAGTTGTCAGTGAAAGTCTTTTATTGGAGAAGTGGTTTGCGTTCTGTGCCCTTTTCTTTTCTTTTTTGGATGATAAAATAAGCTTCAACTGTCACTAAGATATTATTGTAAGAGACCTTTGATGACTAAGTATTTGTATTGCATCAGCTATGTAGGCCGTGTCTTTTAACTCCTACCGAAGCACTCCCAAAAATCGTTCGCTTCTACAATTAAAGCCATCATTTTTTTGGAGGCGGCTGTCACCCCTCTTGCTTGCTTTTTTTCTCTTTTTTTATTTTGATTTAATTGTCGGATTCAGCAATGATTCTTTTTAGATTTATTCATCACATCGAATTTTCGATTCAGTTGTTCGTTTTATTCAAGATTTATATCTAATGTTAGAATTAGTAATTTAATTCAATCGCATCTTTGTTTTAAAATTACTCATGTAATTCAATCGTGTCTTTGTATATGATTCTTGTTTGCATCACGTACAAATAAGTTTGATAAAAAAATAATATGATGATTTCGAGGGAGGACGGTGCCTCGGGTGTTGAGCACGGTGGTTTAGGGTGAGGACGGTGCCTCAGGTGAGTGCGGTGACTCATTTTGAGCACGGTAGCTCGGGTGAGGATGATGCATTGAGGGTTGAGCATGGTGACTCGGGGTTGAGCATGGTGGCTCGGGTGAGGACGGTGCCTCGGGTGAGTACAGTAATTCGGGTTGAGCACGGTGGCTCGGGGTGAGGACGGTGCCTCGGGCGAGTACGGTAACTTAGATTGAGCATGGTGGCTCGGGAGAGGACGGTGTTTTGAGGGTTGAGCACAGTGGCTCGGGGTTGAGCACGGTGGCTTAGGTGAGTACAATGAATCGGATTGAGCATGGTGGCTCGGGTGAGGATGGTGACTCGGGTGAGTATGGTGATTCGAGTTGAGGACGGTGCCTCGGCACTATTAGCAATTTTTTGATCGACAAACACCGGATGAATATGTGGATTATTATTTGGCTTGATGAAAGATGGGTGATGATGGATTTTGTTTGGCTTGAGTGGGGAACTTGAAAGTGGCCATGGCTGAAATAAGTGTGAACTTTCTTGCAAAGGATCTCATGTAGCTAGGCTTATTATTTTGCTTGGTTGAGGGGTGAAGGAAAAAACCTAGCTTTTGTTTTGGCTGGCCGAAGGAGGAATTGTGGGAATAGTGAAGGAATTTGTGGCCTCCTTTTTTTTTTCCTTCTCTTCGTAGAGTTGGAGTATATATTGGGGGAAAAGCATTTGTGATAAGGTTTTGGTGTTTAGAGTATAATGATAAGGTCAAGTTTCAAGATATTTTCTAAAAATTGTATCTTCAAGCATCTAATCCTTTTGGATTATTTGCTTCTTATCTTTTTGCACAATGATCTGCTCTTTCATAGTGATAAATTTATATCCGAACCCCCTTATAATATTTTATTATTTTAATAAAACTTAGCTTCAACACCTCTATCTCCTATGTTAATTATCCTGGTGGTGGATGTTCTCAATAAGATGCTAGTGAGCAGTGTGAACTGTGGGGATTTATCTGAACTCCATCTGAAGGGCAAACTCAACGATATTACATCTCTTCAATTTACAGATGATACATTGATTTTTGCAAGGCGCAAAAGACAATATTACTACTTTGAAGAGTATCTTCTACCTATTCAAGGATACATCCGGCTTGGGTATTAATTATGCAAAAGACAATATAGTGGCAAGTCTGTTAATAGGGGTCCTTCTCTTGCTCACATCCTTAACTACTCTTTCGCCTCTCCTCCCTTCAAATATCTAGGATTTCCCCTTAAAAATGATTCTCTATCCAAATAAGATGGGCAACCTCTCCTAGATTCCTCCCATAAATAACTATCAATGTGGAAAAGTAAGTAATTATCCTTCAGGTGTCATCTTGTTCTTGCTAATTCTTTCCTTTTATCCCTCCCTTTGTATCCCTCCCTTTGTATTATTTGGCTTTCTTCAAAATCCCCAAATGGTTAGCTAATGCAATGTTTAAGATAAGGTGTAACTTTCTATGGAGAGGTAGTGAGAAAAAAACGAGTGGCAAGGCTCTGATGAGATGTGATAATTTTTGTATCTCAAAAAAGGATGGAGGTCTGGGTATTCCTAATCTTGAAATTTTTAATATTTCTCTCCTATCCAAGTAGTTTTGGTAGCTTCTTAAGCAAGATTCTCTTGTAGGATATGTTCTTCGTTCAATTTATCCTTCTCCTTCTCATAGCACATCTCTCTATGGGTCTAGTCCTAAGTTCTGGCAAGCCTTAATTTCTATTAGCCAACCCTTATTAGACTTGGTTAAATGGTAATTAGGCAATGGTTTAAGAATATGGTTTTGGGAGAACAAGTGGTCAAGTGACAATACTATGGCTAGTCTCTTTCCTATGGCTTATAACCTGGCCATGCCAAAATATGTATCAGTGGCATCTTAGGGTAGGACTCATGATGGGATAATGATGTAGGACACTTAACGGACAATTTCATGGAGGAGTGGGACAATCACGAGCTAAATGCAGACTCATAAGTATTATTGATTTCCGCAAAAAAATAATCATATCTTTCAACTCGAAAGGCGGATTCTGACATATTATATATGTAAGTTGCCTATCTCGATGAGACGGAGCCAATCAAATTATCAGATTTTTAAAATCTCATCAGTAATACCTAGTTTTGGCTAAAATCTAAAAATAATCAGCTTTTAGTTTATTTTTAGTAATAAAATTGAGTATATTTAGATTAGGAAACAAATTCAATGTTAGAGTAAAATTAGATTAGAAAACAAATTTAATTTTAATTCATGATTTATTTTTCTATTTTATAGGAGTCTTTTAAGATAGGATTTGATATTTTCTATTTCTTTGTAATTCTAGTCTTATTAGGAGTCTATTTTATTTTTCTATTTAAGAAGAGTCATGTAACCCTAGAATGATTAGATCACTTTTATCAATAAATTTCTCTTATTATATTTTCTTCATGGATTCGAAGCTCTTCATGAATTCAGAGATCGCTCTTTGTGGATTCAAAGAGCACCCTTTGGTAGATTCCGAGGTTTATCTCTTCCCCGTTGCGTTAGATATAGGTGTGGAAACCTCTTTAGACCTATAGAAACTTCAAAGTGCCTTTAGGTTGCGGCTGTCAAAGCTTTGCTTTCTTCTATAATTCTTAAGCCTTCTACAGATGTTGATCATGTTTTATGGTCTCTGGACAGATCAAGTTTATTTTCTGTGAATTCTCTTTATTCTTTCTTAAATGATGGGGGACTGATCAATTCTCACTATGCAGTCATTTGGAGGAGTTTTCTGTTTAGCAAAGTTAAATTTTTCCTATGGCTTTTTCATATACTAAGCTGTTAAATTTTTCCTATGGCTTTTTCATATACTAAGCTTTAAACTAAAGATAATATATTAAGAAAAGGTTGGACATGGAATCCTTAATGTTCTCTTTGCAAGTAAGACCAAGTCACACAATCATCTTTTCCTAGAGTGTCACTTTTCCAAACAAGTATGGGACTTTTTCTTATCAAAGTTTGGTTTCATTAACCTGACACGGCTCAG
Source organism: Asparagus setaceus (assembly GCA_012295165.1). NCBI lineage: Eukaryota > Viridiplantae > Streptophyta > Magnoliopsida > Asparagales > Asparagaceae > Asparagus > Asparagus setaceus. The sequence continues at coordinate 44,794,032 of CM022706.1, read as the reverse complement.
CTTTTTTCAATGTCCTATGATAATGTTATGGATATAAAGGCTCAAAACTATGGAGATTTTATTTTCTTATTATATGTTTGTGCATCTGGAGAGCATGCAATAATTTGATCTTTTGTGGAGAGAACCCTAATGGTAGGAAGTTGGCATCTAACATGACTCATTTTCTTACCTTCTAGAGAGGAAATTCTAACAGGAAGCAGGCGAAAAAGCTTAAGGAAATTATCAAGGAGAAGGGAGTAGCATAGCTCCTCTCATCAAGTGGCGATAGCACCAATAAAGTGGGAAGCTCTTGATTGTTTGTTGGTTGTGAACAATAACTTTCATTCTTGTTTTAATATTTTGATATACTCTAATGTGTGGCTGGCTAATGTGCTAGGCTTGTCAGCCAACTGTTGTTCTTAAAACTCTGGTTAACTTTCTTCACCCTAATAGGATATATTGGTATTTATATATATACAGTGATAACATGGTTAAAAAGGAATGTTGTAAAGAGTGACGACAATGGTCCGCTCCTTTTTCTGATTTTCTTTTAACACTTGGAATTACAAGTAGATATTTACTAATATAAAGAATCACGGATTGTTTATAATATGTCTTTTGATAGGGCATCTCGCAAAATTTTCACTTCAAAAAAAATAAAAAAAAAATAAAAATAAAAAAAAAACTCCCCTTTCCATTGATAACCACCAGATGAATCATCAATACATAGCATTGCATCACTCCTAAGCTTCAAGTCTTCCTGAAAACCCAAGAGGAGTGAGGTTTAGCAACAATTGACCAGAATGAAAGATTTTTGTAGAAACAACGGATCCAGCGGACCTATATTATACAATTTTTGCTCAAAATAATTGCCCAGACACGTCTTAGCATGAGAACTCTATTATCCAGCTGTAAGAGTCGCAAACCAAGACCACCATACGATTTAGGCACACAAACATTGGAGCATACAACTTTAGACTTCCTGTTGTTATGCGTATCTCCTGCCCACATGAATTCTCTGCAAATCCTCTCCACATTCTTAATAACGTTTGCTTATGTTAGAGAAGAACGATATGGAGGTTTGGTTAGTTGTTTTCGTTCTGTACATTAATTAATAAATTAAAAGAAGAAGAAGAAGAAGAAGAAGAAGAAGAAGAAGAAGAAGAAGAAGAAGAAGTGGTTATTAGTCTTTCCTTAACTAGCCCATTATGTATTTCAACTAAGAAGCTAGGGCGCATATGCAGAAGTTAAATAAGTACATAAAGTTCGTGTATGTAATTAATTCAACCTCCAACAAAAGATTTTCTTTCATCTTCCATAACTTTTCGCAGAAAGGCATATATATGCTTATTAGTAAATTTCTCTGTTTCCCCTCGAGGCTCACAAACTTTTTTTTTTCGTTTTTTTTTTGGTAAGCAAGTGTAAGCGCTTTCTATTTGTTATTAGCACCTCTAATAATTATGTCATGCTTAGGAAGTTGTGATTATATAGGGGCATAGGATTAGGATATAACAGTAAATGTCAATAGCAGCCTTCTGCTTGCCGACCAATTTCCAATGAATCTTGATATAGTTTCTGGATATTTTGGATGGTAAAATCTAAGCGAGTTTTCGCTTCTCTATTGAGATATCTGAATGAATCATGCGGAGATATACTGCTAAAGAATTATAGACGTAGGTACATCTCCATTCCAATTGCAAATATACTCTATTCTTTGATAAAGCAAAAGATATTTCGTTACGACACCAAACAATTAGTTTTTTTTTGGTAAATGAAAATTTTTATTCATTTCCCAAATATGTAAAATTGTATGTACATCATGATACTCAGCTGGCTGAGGTAGCTAAGAAAAGGAAAAACCTATGAGAAAATTGGCCTACATACAGTCACAAGCACATTTACAAAGAATTAATCCATTCTTTGTTTTCAGCTTCTAGGGGACTATTAACCATGATGGTTAGGATGTCAACTTGAATGGCTTTGATAATCTGAGTTGAGCTTCTGGATTTCCTTTGGAAAATTCTTACATTACGCTCACACCATATACTGTAAACTGAAGCTGATTAAGCCATTCTCTTTGCTCTTTCCTTTATGCCTTTTCCTTGTACCCTGGTGCAGTACCAGTTTAAGAGATGATGCCAGTCACATGATCTCCATTTCATCCGAAGCCAATCCATGATAGCATTCCATACCTCCATTGAGAAGTAGCATTCAAAAAACAAGTGATTTCTGCTTTCTGGTGCTGAGGCAGAGCATAAACAGCAGGTATTTTCTTGTATAACCCCTCTCCTTATAAGCTTGTCTTGTGTAAGGAGTCTGTCTTGAGTAGCCAGCCATAGAATAAAAGAGTGCTTTGGATAGCTCATTTTATCCCATACTGTGTTATACCATGCCACATTGTTTGCTGTCGAGGAGATGGCAGTGTAAAGAGCTGAAAGCTTTAAGTTGGAATTCTTCCAACAAGAACTGAGTAGCTGTTTCAGGTTTTCAACCCCTCCGAATGCAGCAATTGCTTTATCTCTGGATTTGATCAGCTGCTTCCACATCCACGAGTCTCCAGTTCTTGCTTGGACTTGCCATACATCTCTATTTCTTAAGTAATTACCATGGATCCACCTTATCCATAGCAATTCCTTATTGATGTTTATGTACCATAGGAGCTTCAGGGCAGAGGCAGTATTCCAACTAACTACACTATATATCCCCAATCCTCCCTTTTTCTTTCCTAAGCGGACTCTTTCCCATGACACCAGAGGGGCTTTGAAAACCTGGTCAGTGGTACCCCAAAGAAAACTCCTACATAACTCATCAATTTTCTGTAGAACTTTAGTAGGGAGAACATAATTAGATGTCCAAAAGACTTGAATACCCAGAATGACACTCTTGATGATCTGCAATCTTCCAGTATAGGATAAGCTTCTGTGATGACTCCAATTCTGGAATTGGGAAGTGATTCTGCTGAAAAGTGGGTTGCAATCATTAAAGGACAATCTTTTGTTTGTGAGAGGCACTCCAAGATATATTATAGGTAGGGTTCCCTCTGAAAATCCTAGCATACTTTGAATTGAGTTCTTGACAGATTCCTCAACACCACTATAGAAGATAGAATATTTGTTGGGGTTAACTTCCAGTCCAGTTGCAGAACTGAATTCTTTGACACATTGATGAAGTTTTTGTATAGTATAGAGGTCTCCTTTGCCAAATAGTAGAAGGTCATCTGCAAAGATAAGATGGTTAATTTTCAGCTTACCACCTTTTGGATGGAACTTAAATTCCTTTGCCAATTAGTTGTATGCATTGATATCAACATCAAAATGAAAGAATGACACAGTTATATATGGTCAAAATGCTTTGATAACATTGTTACTTTCAATGAGGCAATGACAAGGTGTCATCACTACTACAAAAGCCCCTTATAGTAATGGTTCCAACCGTTGCTTATAGGCCTCTTAGTAACGGTTTGGACCGTTTCTAATACATTAACAACGGTTAAAACCGTTGCAAATAATCCGTTACTATTAAGGCCGCTGCAATTAGCTTATTGCAACGCTCTAAACCCGTTACAAATATAATAACCGTTGCTATTAGATTAATTTTTATAAAATAATAAAAAATCCACGTCAGCAAATCCCAACCGTTGCTATAGTCTATTAACAACAAAAGGCAACCGTTACTATAAGATTTAATATTTATTTTAAAAAATAAAATATCCACATCAGCAAAATCCTAACCACCGCTAAGGTGTACTAACAACAGAAAACCGTTGCTATAGGGCATAAAAAAGATATTTTCACCAAAATATTACTGCTTATTCTCGCAACCAATTGTAGCAATGATATTCATCTATTTTTAATCATTTATTTCAATACATGATATCATTCAAATGAAACAAATAATTACCATCATAAATAAGAAATTAACTTAATCAATTAAAAAATAATGTGTGTTCGATACAGGTTTTTTCAATAAATCCAATGACGTGATAATCAACTATAAAACCTTTAGTTCAGACCATTTACAAGGCTCCCAACTTCTCCACATCCTACAACTCTAAACTAAAATGCAAATCTAACAAAGTAAAACATACTCAAAGACCTATAACAGCGAAGCAATAAACAATGAGTAAATAGAATTTGAATGATAAAGATCATGATGAGCCCATAAATTATCAAGACGAGCCCTTCCTTCATCAAGCCTCTCCCAATGCTTTGTCTCCTTCCAACTCATTCCACCAAAATAATTTCTTCTTCACTATCTATCACCTCGCAACCTTCATCCTGCCACAAAAAATGGAGATTTAGAAATAGAAAAAAAGGAACACTTAAGCCTCTACAAATTTAGATTTTAACAAGTTTATAAATTGACATGAAAAATAGTAATTTAAAACATGAATCAACGTGGTTTACTGTAGCAGTCACTGGAGCAGTTTCCAACCAGTGATTTGTCAACAAAATCTGAACAGAGTAGGTCTCTGTAAAATTAGTCGCTGTATTTGACTATTCCAGGACCCAAATGAAATCATATAACTACAATTAATATATTGATAGAAAGGTCTTTAAGTCAGCTTTCTAATGGAGAAGGTTTCACTTCAATCTGCATTGTACACAGAAAGTTATAGGCATTTCTCTACAGGATGTACATATGTACAAGATTTTCCAACTCAGTCAGTTTGACTGGAGAAACCAAGCATTCACTTGAGTCTAATTGTTTCTATAATATATCGATGTAAAGGTCGTACAGTTATATTCATGATACCGCAAACGGCACATCATTCTGATATGCAGAATCCCAAAAAAAAAAGAAAAAAAAGAAGAAGATCAATAAAAAGAACTTCAATTTCCATATAATAGACCTATTTGATAACCTGAAGTTTGATATTAAAATAAATTGGGTAGTCCTGTAAGGAAATGAACTTGTACAAAAACTTCAGAAAACAAGTTTCACAAGTTGTCCTTTGTATCATAAATGTCTTTAAACCTGTCAGTTCCTGACAAATTTTCTTATGACATGAATAATCCTTCTATGAGTTCATTGAGAATATTCTTTCAACCATCTTTGCTCTGTGCTTACAGATACAAGCGTTAAGAGCTGAAAGTACATACCTGGGAAAATCATGTGAAAACGAAAGCTATAATGGAGATGAAGTGGATGGTTGTACGTAATCACACGAGTATCACTTTCATGAAAGAAATCCATTTCAGGTCTAGTTAGAACAAAGAATTAGGTCAGGATGCTACCTTTAGTTTATTTTGGGAAATTCGAGCACCAGTCAAGCAACTGTGAACACTTTATACCACAAAGAATTAGGTCAGGATGCTAGCTTTAGTTTATTTTGGGAAATTCGAGTACCAGTCAAGCAACTGTGAACACTTTATACCACTCCAGTCAGTTTATATAACAGTTTACTGTAGCAACCATCAACAAACAACAACAGGGGCCTCCTCAACTAGTAAAACACTAAATTGATTTATGTTTTAAACTAGAAATTTAAAACATGAAATAATTTACTGTAGCAGCCAGCAGCGAACAGCAAAAAAAAAAAGCAAAAAAAGAAGAATGGAAGAGAACAAAGAGCAAGTTGTATATAAAATTTTAGAATGTTATACTTGTATTCAATCATTGTGTTTGTCCATTTAATCCAACCATTGCTTGAAAGCCAGAGACCATTTTTAGAAAATCATGCATTTGGCGATCTCTTTCTTCCCTTTCCTGTTCCTTTTCTCTTTCTGCTTCCTCAGCTCTTTTCTGTAACTCTTCAATTTTCTGTTTCGCAGAATGTAGCTGTTCTTGAAGTTCAGAATTGTTTACGTTAGCCTCGACGTTATAGGATGTAGAAAACTGGTGGACCATTGTCCTTCCTTTGTATCCAGCACCGTATCCTCTCTCATAACCCCCGTGGTGCTTTCCAGCTACCTCATCGAGAACAGCTGAAAGCTTCAATTGACGAGCTTTTGTTGCTGGATCTGCAGTTTGAAGTTGAATTTTGAGCTCCTCAACCCTTTTAATAACCTTCTCCTGCATACAAATTAAAATTCATAACCTAATAGAAATATTGTCAAAAAATTAAGATTCATAACCTAAGAGAAATATTGTTAAGGAAGGAAGAAGAATCGCAAATAAAACTTACACAAACATCCTTCGTATCCTCATGTGGATAGTCTCCAAGACCCCTCTTTCTTTTATGAGATTTGACAAATACATCGAACTCATCACAATTTTCAGGATCCAACTCCTTCTATCAAGTGAAAAAAGAAACAAGAACCGAAACAATTAAATAGTTAATACTTAGATGTGTGCATTAAAGTATCAATTAATAATAATGATATTTAGTTATTACCAATTGGCGCTTAGTTCGAGCCATAGATTTTTGTCCCAAACAATGTCGAAGTTTCTTTTTTCCAACATTGATCATATTTGTAGATGCCTCTTTCTGGATTTAGAAAGAAAAAGAGATAAAATAAGAGGCTTTTTAAGTTCAATCATAAATAAAGTTGCCTTCTAATAACTCCAGTAAAGACTTGCTTGAGAAACTGGATGAGCTTAAACTGGATGACTATAATGTATAGTTCCATCTAGCCACACAATGTCATCAACATTTCTTCTAGGATACTGGCTTGCTCGTAATAGACTTATCTATGAAATAGATATTCAAAAAGATTGATATCTGGCAGCCAACATAGCTTGGTCATGAGCCTTACTGATTTTCATGGCGTGCTCCAAAACCAGTCCAGCTATTCCATAAGAAAAGGCTCAGATTGATATTGCAAATAAACAATATGAATTTTAGTATTAATTTTCTACTCTGCAGGTTATTTTAGCAGGTTATACAAACTTTAGTGCTCTATGGAACCAAAACCTCAACTCTGCATGTTAGTTCTTTTGCATCAACAAATACTAAATTATAGATCTCCTGCTGAATTTTATAAAACACATCCACAACTCACACAGAATCTAAACAAAGAAGCAAGAAAACATTTTCAAGAAAATAAGTATAAAAAAATTACCAGGTTTTATAAGAGTTTCATATTCTTCATGAGTCCCATACAAGTGACACAGACACGAGTCTCATATTCATCATGGTCATGGGGCCTTAGGAATGACAGTTGACAAAATCTAGATACAGACGTGGATACGTTCATATGAACTTACGTGTATGTGACTTAATATAAAGATTGTTATTCATATTTGAACAAAATTTAATTTTAGTAAAAAGATCTCGAGATAATGAGCTCCAGCCAAAAGGAGCATACATATTTCATCTCACATCTCAAGGTGAGTGATTACTAACATATTTATAAGTGTTTAATTTGGATGGACACACACATTGACCAGTACAAATTTGAAATGTTTTAAACTCGAGTACTATGTAATTCTATTAGTTTAATGAAAAGACTTATTCAATGACCCAAAGAAAAAATTGAGAACATTCGTTAAAAGATTACCTTCTTATCGGGATTGTCTATATATTTGACGAAGTCTTCCCACTCATTGCGAGTGATTCTGTCAAAGACAATAAGATCACGCTGTTGGGGAGAAGCATTTTTCCACTGATCGTAATACTTTTTCTTTAGTGTTCTTTTCCAACTTCTTATTGCCGCCTGCACTGTAACAGTGCACCAACGAACAACTGAAAATATATTCACCGGCAGCTTGATTCCAGGGTTTTTAGGGTCTTCATCATCTCTCTCCCAAATAAAATAATCCTTAAACAAATAGCAATTTGTAAGGGTCGATAACCTAAGATAAATAAATAAATTTTAAATCATAAAAAATAAATAGATATACCTTTACAAGTTCCATAACATCACCCATCCTTTCTCGAGACTCATCATCCCACTCCTTACCTAATGGGAATAGCCTACCTATCCGGGCATAATAACCAAGCTCCTGTGAAAGTTGAAACGCAGTGCGACTAACAGGTTGTCCATCGCTCCAAGTAACTATATGCTTCTGCCCCGGTGGAGGACGGAAAGTTTCCAACTTAGTAGGTTTCCTGTTACCTTTTTTGTTATTGTCACGGCTTACTTTAAAGCAATCATGCAAAACATTATATAAGTGAGTCCATGAGATAACAAGCCGAAAATAACAAAAGTTTTTACACTAAACAATAGAAATACCTGCAGAAACCTTCAAATTGGTTGCGTTATCAATAAAGCAAGATTCACCATCATTACCATCAATAATTGGAGTTGCTTCGTCAACAGTTGGTGTGTGATCATGAACCATGGGGGCTTCAAGACTAATATTACGACGATATACAGAAGGCACACTTCGTTTTGGACGACTTACTTGAGAAACTAAGAGAAAATAAATAATTGATGTCATGATTTGTAACTAAAATGTATAATAGTGTAATTGAATATACATCGATTGAAATGCTTTCTGTATCAGATGCTAGTTCACCATAAAGAAAATACAAAGGTATTAGGATGAATTAGCAGCCAAAGCACCATTGTGGCACTCATAAAAAAGACGGTAAAAATAAAAATACTGCACTAAACCACAAGAAACAGCATCAAGTGGACCAATGCTGAACTATTACCGATCCTGTAAACACTAAATAAGTCCCCCAGAGGCTAAGGATGAGATAAATGCTAAAACTGTCAAAGTTATTTTAGCTTAAAATCAAGAGAGAAGGATATAAAGTTTAGTTATCATAAACATGACTTTTTAAATTGACATGTTTCTGGTTACATGTTTTCTGCTACTTGCATAAAACTAATATTAACATTTATGTACATAAATCTTTCTCTGAATCCAATGAGTTGTAAATAATTCTTATTTAAGTATATACTATATACATTTAAGAGAAAACACTACAAATATCCTAGAAATTTAAGAGAAAAAATAATACTTGCTAGGGATTTTGAAGTTGTCTTGCTAGCATGGTTAACTTTGCGTGATCTGTCAAAGCTGAAAAAATCTACATATTTTCCAAATATGATGTACAATTATAAACACTCCAAATAATCCAATATGCTGAAATTAAGGTTCTTTAAACGAAATAATACAATACCTGTAGTACTTGATTTATGACAATCATTAGGTTGCTTATTTGTATTTGTGTCCATAAACTTCTCGGTATAGTGCTCCGTAGAGGGCTCAGCATATAATCTTTTCTTCTTCCCAAGGATATCTGTACTCTTCTTTTTCATCATGTTAGCAGCTTTAGGTGGCATCTTGATCTTGTACCTACTAAAACAAGTTCTCATCAATACTTATCATAAATATCTATTGCATAGATAAGGATGTTTTCGAGATAAGCACAAAGAATAAATATTACGAATAAATTTTCAATTAAGATAAAGCATCATCTAAAATACCTGAGATTTCTTTTTCTTCTTTCCAATAAATCTTTTAGCCCCCTCTAGATCTTTCTGACCTACAAATGTGCCAATTCCCATATCTTCTCTAACCCACTCAATATGACCATCATCAATTGTAATGCCTTCTGGAGGGATACATGGATCGATGCTCTGAACAAAATTAATTTCTTCATTTTCAATTTCCTCTTCTGTATGTCACCCCTCTTCAGGAACTTCAAAAGTATCTCTTGGCTTCCACTGACACACAACACTCCAGTTTGGATTTTTAGGATCCTTTGAGTAATACACTTGTCTTACTTGTGATGGATAGATGAATGGCTCATCTATGTAGCTATTTCGAGTTGTATTAATGGATATAAGATTGTGATCATCTTTCTTCCAACCCGATCCTTCTTTATAGTCATACCAAGTGCATTTAAATAAAGCAATAGGTTTCATTTTTGGTACTTGTATAGCTAATATTTCATCAATTATCCCATAAAATAGATTATTCTCATCACCCACAGTCACAACGCCGCTGTTTTGTGTTGTCCTTGTAGCCTCGATGGCTTTGGTTTCGAATTTATACCCATTAACACCAAATGCTGGATAACATGTAACATCGGGCAGAGGACCAAAAGCGAGATTGATCACTTCCTCATCTAAATGAACATTTTGTCTCTTTAATTTATTAATCTATGACAAAGTAATAAATGCATTAGAAATTGCTATTATGACAAACTATAAAGTTTAAGTAAAGTAGTTTTGAATGCTTACATGAGACCTAAACCAGTCAACAAAATTTCTATGTCCTTCAACTTGGACTTGGCGATTGTCACAATGAGAATGTCTTTGCTTTACAAGTTTATCATATAACCTGGATTACCAATAAAGTATTAAAATAAAAAATACTAATGAAACTATAAAATAGAGCCACAAAACCTACTCTCGATATGGGTGTACTGATGCCATATTGTCAAGTATAAAGCGATATGCTTGGTATACTTCTGAGGCCGACAGTTTTTGACTCTTTCCTGTACCAAGGGGACCTTCCCGAAGTCGCACCGGTCGATTAAGTTTTGACTCCACATCATCAAGGTAACATGCACAGAATATTGTGGCCTCCTCCATCAAGTACCCCTCAGCAATTGAACCTTCTGGGCGGCTTCTATTTCGTACATAGTTCTTTAGTGTAAGTAAATACCTACATGGAAATTATAAATTATACTTCTAGAATAAATATAAAATAAAGTGAATATAATTCATTTTACCATACCTCTCAACAGGGTACATCCAACGATATTGAACTGGCCCTGCCAGTTTAGCCTCTCTCGCTAAATGGACAGTCAAATGTACCATGACATCAAAGAACGCCGGAGGGAAAATCCTTTCAAGCTTGCATAGAATAATAGGAATACTCTGCTCAAGCTTTTCTATCATATGTACATCGATGACCTTAGAGCATAATTCTCTAAAAAAGCTATAGTAGTCATTCAAAACAAGACCTACATCCTTTACAAGTGATGTTCTCATGGCTAATGGAAGGAGTTGTTGCATCAAAACATGATAGTCATGACTCTTCAAGCCAATGATCTTGCTTTCTTGAATCTGAACTTGTCCTGAGAAGTTTGAAGAAAAATCATCAGGAAGTTTTAAGTCCTTCAAAACCTTTAAGAATCTTTCTTTCTCCTCTTTGCTCATGTTATAAGATGCATGAGGCAATACAAACTTTCCTGCTCTACCAGCTACCTCTTTAGGATGCAAAGGCTTTCTGATATTTAAAATTTGTAGATCTCTACGAGCATTAAGATTGTCTTTTGTTTTTCCATCTCGACATAATAAAGTACTCAATATGTTATCGCAAACATTTTTCTCAACATGCATAACATCTAGGTTATGACGCACCAATAATGTTTTCCAATATGGTAGTTCAAAGAAAATACCTCTTTTTCCATCCTTTTGGTGTTGGTTGCTTTTCAGAATTTTTCCTCTTTCCAAATACCACATTATTGTAATTTTGCCACTGATTTAACACATCATGTCCAGATAATGGAATTGGAGCAGTATCTTTCTCCACTTTACCATTGAAATTTTTCCTATCATTTCTCCATGTGTGATTGGTCAATAGAAAGCGGCGATGCCTTAAGTACACACATTTTCTGCTACAAAATAAGTATATAGAACCATGGTTAGTATGACAATTAGGGCATGCAGTATACCCTTTAGTGCTCCAACCTGATAACATACCATATGCAGGGAAATCATTGATTGTCCACAAAATGGCAGCTCTCATCTTGAAGGTTACATCATTTGCCGCGTCATACGTGTCGATACCATATTCCCATAAAGTGTTGAGCTCATCAATCAAGGGTTGTAAGTAAACATCGATATCATTACCAGGTGACTTTGGACCGTCTACTAAAAGAGACAACATGAAGAAAGATTGCTTCATAGCAAACCATGGTGGAAGGTTATATGCAATCAAAACTACAGGCCATGTGCTTCGGTTACCGCCTGTCATTAGTTTAAAAGGACTAAACCCATCACTAGCAAGACCAAGTCTTATATTACGAGGTTCCATGCCAAATAAAGGATGCTTTGCATCAAAATCTCTCCAAGCTTCAGAATCTCTAGGATGACTCATTTTTCCGTCTTCCCTAGGAGCATTGTGATGCCTGGTCATGTCTGCTGCTATTTTTTTGGACATATATAGCCTCTGCAACATTGGAATCAATGGAAAGTGACGAAGGATCTTAATAGGAACATTTTTACCCCGAGAATCTTCTCTTCTTTGCTTCCATCTTGATTCTTTGCACACAGGACATGAATTCAAGTTTTCATATTCCCCTCTAAATAGCACACAATCGTTACAACATGCATGTATCTTGTTGCACTTTAAGCCCATTTCATCCATCACCTTCTTTGCTTCATACCATGTCTTTGGCACGAGATTGTCCTCAGGTAAAAGGTCTTTAAGTAGCTCAAGAAGACTAGAGAGTGACTTATTGCTCCATTTATTCAAACACTTAATTTGAAACAAACGAACGATAAAAGATAATTTGGAATACTTTTGACAATTAGGATAAAGTGGTTTCTTTGCGTCATCTATCAAATTTTCAAAGATTTTTGCATTCCTATCTCTTCCTGTTCAATTTGATGAGTCTGAAGTCGTGTCATTTTCATAATCTGAAGACGATGGACAAATAGATGCTAGCATTCCTGCCATGTCATCTCTTGATGGAAGCACATTAATTGTTTCCTCCCGGAGCCTCTTTCGATTTTCACCATGAAAATACCATTTAGTATAGCCATGTACAAAACCATTCTTGACTATATGCATTTTAATGGTTTTCGTATCATGGCTATATCGGTTTTGACATTTTCTGCATGGACAACATACATCGGACTGGCCTTCTACCGAATGCTGAAGTGCAAACTCAATGAAACAATCAACTCCAGCTATAAAAAAATCTTCAAAGCGTTCATTTTCCTCCTTATACATCCAACTCCTATCGACAATGTAATCGTGTTCCATCGCTCAAAGTATCTAATAGAGTAATTGACATATAAATTTCATTATATTAATTTCAAAAGGAAAAAATTATGGGTAAAATGACATATAATAGACATGGAAAAGGTGTGAATAGCCTACTAGTATATAAACATATAAAGTGATGCTGTAGAAATGCCTGCATTTATTCGACATGTCCGGTGTAAGTTTTTGTGCTTTTCTATAATAAACTTTCTTTGGAGAGGAAAAATGGCTTATCAGACATGCATTAGACAAGCATTATAGGTGTTGATCCAAAATGCTAGCTTTGTTTGTGTGTCAAAAGCTTAGTTCAAGAAGACAAAGTTCATGCATCAAGATTCTAAAAAATAGATCATTTCTCAAAGGTTGTACATGGAGATCGCCACGATAAGAAAGAGAATATCACTTAAATGGCGTAACTCATTATTGTCAATAATGTTTAAGTTTCTGAAAAACTGAATTCTCAATGATCACATTTTTCTAGTGATATAGTTGTATTGTTTACTAACTTAGAACTATAGCATTGATTTGTACCACTTTTATTGTATTCCCCAGTAGGCATGTATTTTATTTATTGACAGTTAGTATTTCTCATTATTAGTGATAGATTGGTGAAAGGTGAAATGTTCTATGTTGATGCTGACCCTAGGCTCTGTTATGGTAAATTTTGATTAGTCCAGCTTTACATGAGCAGAACTCATCGATGTTAATCACACATCATTTAATCAATGTGTGATGGCTATCAAAGGAACATTATATAAATTTCTTTCTTAATGTTTAACGACAGAAATTTAAATCTCAATCCTTAGTTGTTGTAAGTTGGATAATCACCCAATAGAATTGTTATCCTTTGAGTTATCTCAGATATGGTATGTGTCTTTGCCTGCTTACCTCTGAAACAAGGAATCAAGAAGATGAACATCTAGTAAACAATCTCTTGTAATTCTTATCTTTTGCACAATACAAGATAAGAATTAGCGAAAACAAATAATTACTCTTTCAAGTTAAACTTTAACATGTAAAGCTAAATATTTGAGCTTTAATTCTTGCATAACACGTAGATGAACAACATCTACTAATCTACGGTGACATTTGGAGTATTTTTCCATACTTAGCGATTACTCCTTGCATCATTGTATTTATATTTAATTCAGTGTATTCTTTTACTCAACCACAACCATGACACTATAATGCATGAAAACTAATAACACTTCCCAACAGCTTGGTTTTCATGGAATCGACACTCATGTGACTCATTCAATAGAGAAAATTAATAATAAATCTTTACATGAAAACTAATACCACTTTCCCAATGAAAAGTAGTGTTTCAATAGAGAAGTTTATAGCACATTTTCATGGAATCAGGATACGCATGTAACTCATCGTATAAATATCTGAATAAATCATAAAATAGATTATTGGTTTAGATTCACGTGAATCAAACATATATTTGTACAAGAATACTGTCATAATAAGTGTCATAATATAGGCTTATGTACTAAGTATGTATTGCAATAATTTTGTATGATTTTCTAAACTGGGGTTACCTAGAAAATTTTGCAACAAGTTACATGCTAAAATCGATTTCACGGCCTTAAAATGACAAGAAACATGATTATGAATATCTCGACATGACTTATATAGATAATAGATTCGATCCCACAAAGAAAAGTTCATAAATTTTTTCTTTTAATCCTAAAAATAATTTATAAATTTTCAAACTGTTCTTGAAGACTACTATGTACCAAAATATTCAGAAATTTCAAATTGGTTGAGGGAAAACATGAAAAACACATCTCTTAGATCTTGATTACGATTTTCCTAATAAGAACAAAAACTAAAAGTTACTACTTTTTTATAAAATAGAAAAATAGAGAGTTTTTCTCTACAAAATTAGATGCATAGAATCAATAAGGGATTGGGAATTTGTACAAGTTGAATAAATAATTTAATCACAATAATAGGAAAATTCAAAATACCTTTGTGGAGTGAGGTGATCAGCGCATGCAATTGCCAGAAATCGGAAAGGGGAGAGACGCAAACACAATTGCACGAATCGGAAAGACCAGAGACGCCCAAAAATCTGTTATTATAAGGGAAAGTGAAGGTATTGAGGTCTTGATCGAGGTGAGATCGGAGATCAATTGAAAATTTTGAGAGGGGAGGTTTAATTTGGGTCGTGGGGAGGAATTGGTCGGGTGTGATGCTGACGGCGGAGGGGTTTTGAGGGAGAAATAAATATCACCGCCAAATTTTGAGAGGGGCGGTTTTGGGTCGTGGGGAGGTTTTGGTCGCGGGTGAGAAGCTGAGAGTGGAGGGGTTTTTGAGGGAGAAATAAAAACACCGGCTTTTTCTAATTATAATTGGTTTCCCCCGTTTTATTTGGTCTCCACAAATTTATTTTCCCACCTTAATTTTAATAGGAATATCTATTTTGTTTTTTAATTTAATAGAGATATAGTTGGCAACTGTTTCAAATAGAAAGAAAAGATCAGATTTTATAATAACCGTTTCAATAAGCCCTAATAGCAACAGTTTAATCAATTAACTGTTATTATAAGGGGCTTTTGTAGTAGTGGATTCAACTAGCATGCATTGAACAAAATTGAAATGCCTGAAAGAGATAATCGTAATGGCTCCGAGAGATAAGCTTACCGTGGTGATGGAATGAAAGCCACAACTTGGAATGTCTGTGGGTGGTTTGTTTCTTTTCTAGGTACATGATGTAAATGTTGGAGAAAAATAGTTTTGGAGATGAAAATCTATTAGGTTATTTTTAGAGAAGTTAAAGGGTAAAGGGGTACTTTCAGATTTAATCCCATTTAGTAAATAGTCTGTGGACTATAATAACACCTCTTTCCCTGTTTTATTTAGTCTAAAATCTCTAGACTATTTTATTTTAATGGACTAAATTGTCTGACCTAATCCCACCTAAAAATTTAAACAAAAGACTTCCATAATTTACTTTAAAGAATAAATGCTTATTACCTCAAAATAATCCCAATCCTAACATGGCCTCAATACTTGCCGGAAAAGAACCATAAAACAAAGAATATTCATCACAAAAAAATTCCAGCAGCTCCATTCTTTACGTCTTCCTCTTAGTTAGGGTTTCAGGCTCAATATGCATTGTCTCACAAACTGTTATCCTCAATAACGCGATCTCGATTTAGTTGAAAAAATAGATACTCTATGGAGCGAGCAAATTGTCCACATGCAATGCACATGTTGTAGATATACATGTTGTACATCTCCTTTGTTTTTTTTCCATCAACACATGAATGAATGATCTTACCCTTGTAACCATCTCATTCCAGCCATCTAAACATACTTTTATCTGCCTATTTTCTATCAAGTTTGTCAAGTATTCTTCTAGTAATATTAACCGTTTGATTGCATGGAGCCATGGAGATAAGTGCAAAGAGGTTTAGTTAACAAATTAGCCGGCGCCATATGCATTCATCCCACTTTTTTTTTCAGCATGTTACTCCCACGATTAAATGAACGAGAAAATATTTATGAGTAACTTTCTAATATTAGGTTTAGATTTAATCATCAATTTAATTCTATATGAGTTTTAGTTTCCCCGTAGCAAAATAAACTTGTGAAAGCTCTCTGCAAATTCGAGGTGGAGAGCATAAAATCAATCATTTATCGCCTCCGCCATGGAGGAGACGTTGATGTGATAATGGTATGCTAGGGATTGGATACTTAGTAAATGGGACCCGTGAACATTGCCAAATTAACCGTAGCCGGACATGGTACTGCTGCTGGTTACTCTTCATATGTTTTGACTTTAGAAATTGATTTAAGTTTCTGACTTACTGACGTGTAATTGGTAATTGGAAGCTCCGCGTATGTATTTTAAATGATATCAAAGCTTGTAAAAATCTTGCAATTAATGTCCTTCGAGAACGCTTCTGGTAGCACATAATGTAAAATCATCTTGACGAACATATTTGTATATCATCTATATAGGCTGGAAATCATAGGAGATATGGAAAGCCGATGACATGGATTTCACCTGATCCATTGGCCCTGATTAAATGATGACCAGTAGAAAACAAGACACTGGTGACAGGGAGGCCAGTTGCCAATGTGAACGATTCTGTTGCCAATGTACATTGGTGATGGCCCTAAGGGTGTCACTATGTTGCAGCGGGGGGCTTCACAGACACAAAAGATGTCTATACAAAACGGATAATAACACAACACTGATAAACACAGTGAAGACAAAGAGAACAGCACACAAGGATATAACGTGGTTCGGTCAATATGACCTACGTCCACGGGCGAGAACAGCAGATAAATTTCACTAATCAGAGAAGATTACAAACGGGGAACCACTCTAATATCTCCCCGAACTCTCAAGGAGAATAACACTCAAAGGAAAAAACTCTCTTTTCCTTCTCTCCTTTTTCTTTTCCTCTCTACCTCTCTTTCTAACCTCTCTCTTTTCTTTCTGCATTCGTGCATTTTTTCATCTATTAAACACCGGCTTTTATAGGCATACATCCATGAGTGAAAGGGACACGAAGTTGGTGGAATAGAGGGCTAAGGAGTAGGGAGGTAAGTGACACAGAATGGTTGGCGACTTTGAATTCAAAGTCACAAAACAACAAATCTCCACCTTGACTTTGAATATAAAGATCTTCTCTTCTCTGCGTCTCGCCATAAGCCCCTTACGGGCTTAACCTCCTTCGTTGAATTCCAAGCAATTCGAGACAATGCTCGAACTTCTGTGAAGGTCTGAGCCGATCATCATATCTGTGGATTATCTCAGAGTACCAATTTTCTCAATTTTGATGACTTTACTTTCTCGATAAAATGATACGACATCTATATGTTTGGTTCTTTCATGATGCATCGATACTTCGTTAAATGTATGGCACTCGCTATCACAATACATCGTAGTAACACCTTGGTGTAAGCCGAGATCTTCAACCAAACCTCTTAACCAAATGGCTTCTTTCGCTTACATTCGCCACATACTCTGCGCCGGTGGTAGACAAAGCAATGCATTGTCAGTCGCCTTCCAACTAATGGCACTACCCGAAGAGTGAATACATAACTTGTCGGATCGTCTCTTATCCAAATCATGCGCATAATCCGAATCGAATAGTCAAGATACTTGTCGATTTTGTGTTCCCGCCAAAATATAAACCAATATTAGCGGATCCTCTCAAATATCTAAGTATCCATTTCACGCCAATGGATCTTTCGGGCTTATCCATATACCGACTCACAACAGACGCATGTGAATTATCCGGGCGGGTGCGACCATAGCATACATAATGCTTCCAACTCCATAAAATATTGACATGGGTATTCTTTTTATAAGTAGTATAGATATAGATGTAAAGATAATTAAGATAATTATTGAGGACATTAGCATGATTATGATACAAGGGTTGTATTAATTAGGGGTAGACATTAAAGTTCGTGTTATTAGGGTTAAATTTAGGTAATTAAGTTTAGGGTTATAATCAATGCATAATTATCAAATTACAACATCTAAAAATAATAAAAAATAAGTAAATAAAGAATTAACATTTCAAAGAGTAGGCACTGATGGGTGCTGTTTAAAGAGTCGGAGGCGTCGGTGCCTTAGTCTGGCAAACTACAGTGTTTGAGGCCATCTCATGTGATGGGCGTCGGGATCTGGAGGTTGGCGAAGCAGCGACGAGGCGGTGAGATCTAGAGGTGCACGAAGCAGCATGTAAGACGGCGGCATGGCTGAGGCGGCGGGATTTGAATTTAGAGTGGCAAAGGCAAGGGCCAAGGCGGCAAAGCGGTGGTGGGCAAAGCCGGGCCGGAGGTGGTTTGTCAGAGGCTTTGCGGGTGGCGGTGGAGAGGAGAGAGAGGGAGAGCTGCGGTTTAGAGACCCTTAGATAGGGTTTTGTTCTTTTTTAGGGGCCCAGTCACATCAGCGACGGGCATCTGTCCGACGCTGATGTTCCGTCATCAGTGTCCCTCCTCGTCAATCAATATCATGCTAATAATTTGAAAGAGTGGAAAAAATAGTTGATAGTCTATATGTTAGATTTAAATCTAATTAAATCTATTTGTGGGCACATATGTTAAATTAATGTGTAAATCTATCACTTAAGGAAACTCACTAAAGTGATCAATTAAGTTGGGTTATCGGGTATTTATATATTGTCATGGGCTAAATGTGCAGATACCAGGTTGTAATTACAATTTGATGATGGGCCAAATTGTAAAAGTGCAACACCTATATATATGGGGTTATGGTCCCTAATCTAGGGTTAACACAAGAATTCTCATCTCTTTTACCCCCATCTCAAAAGAGATCTAAGGAAGAGAAGAAGCCCTAAGATTAGAAGATCCATCAATCCACTCAAGATCCAAACCATGGATTCTGTATAATTCGCTTTTAGTTTTTATCAATCTCTTTGAGGTAATCAAGTCTTATTAAAGATCTTACAAGTGGTATCGAGCCTCTTGATTAACTCTTAGAGATTTTTGAGTTTCTATGGTTTTGAGGTGGATTTATGAATAAAGATCAAATCTTTTAGGATTTTTGGGTTCTGGATGAACAAGAATGTTTTAGTCCCATGAACAAGAAAGTTTTTCTGATGAACAAGAAAGGTTTGATCTCGATGAACAAGTAATTTATGTTCTGATGAACAAGAATGAAATAATTGCGATGAACAGAAAATTTTTTCATCGTGAACAGTAACTTTTTCCATTTTTGGTTAAATTTTCTATGATTTTAGAAAATTAATATAAGGTTGGATCCGGATTGAGTTTTAAGAAGAAAAATTTTTTGGTTTTGTGGCGGCGACCATCACGGATAAACCCTAATGGGTTCAAAAGCCTGCGGCTTTGACGGTTCGTGATCTAAACCCTAAGGGGTTCCTCAGAGTTCGACGAGGTTCGAGGTTCATTTTGGCGAACCTCGACTTTGGCTAACCTCGGTTCCTTTGGCTAACCTCGCGACTTTGGCGAACCTCGCGACTTTGGCGAACCTCGCGACTTTGGCGAACCTCGCGACTTTGGCGAACCTCGCGACTTTGGCGAACCTCGTTCATTCAACGAACCTTGTATTCACTTTGGCGAACCTCGTGTTCATTCACGAACCTTGTGTTCACTTGGCGAACCTCATATTTTAGCGAACCTCGTGTTTGCTCATGACTTTAGTTCAATTCGGCGAACTTGATTCGCTCAGTCAATTTCTCGCGGTTCGAACTCAAGTCGAACTCGCTCGAACTCAAGTCGAACTCGCTCGAACTCAAGTCGAACCTCGCCGTTCGAACTCAAGTCGAACTCGCCGTTCGAACTCAAGTCGAACCTCATGATTCGAACTCAAGTCGAACCTCGCCGTTCGAACTCAAGTCGAACTCGCCGTTCGAACTCAAGTCGAACCTCGCCGTTCGAACTCAAGTCGAACCTCATGAGTTCAAACTCAATTAAATTTCAGTGTTAATCAATTATTTCATTCAAGTATTATGACACTAAGGAATTAAGTTGGTCTCTCATTCTAAATGATTAATTGAAGCAAGATGTTGCCAAAGTAACCTCTCTTGTGTAGATTGTTCATGAAGGATGTTAGATGGTTGTGTGTATACTTTTTCCGAGTAGATATTTAATCGCCCAAAGGAAGATTAATATTTATTTAGGTATAATGCATCTGCGATGATAAGCGTGATAATTATAAGGTTTACATGTGGATAACAAATCAATCCAAAGATGGGTTTGTTGTTTGACATGTGTTATTGTCGATGTTTGATCATTGCAACAAGATATCACTAGGTTAATATTCTTGTCCAAAGACTTGATATTAATGTTGTACAAGATATCTTGGATGGGGATATGTCATTATTTGAATTTTATTGATTAATAATTACAGCTATTATGTGAAAATCTTTTGTTTTATTTCAGCTAATGCATCTGCTGCAACCATTTCTGCTAACATCAACTCAATTCCCATGCTAAATGGGTCTAATTTCAAGATTTGGAAAGAGAACATTCTAATTGTTCTTGGTCGCATGGATCTAGACCTTGCATTAAGGATCGAACAACCTCAACCCTCACTGCGGATAGCATTCCTGATGTAAAGAAGGAGCATGAGAGGTGGGAGTGTTCAAATCGCATGAGTCTAATGATCATCAAGCGCGGCGTTCGAAGCCTTTAGGGGCACGTAATCCGAAGGATTACTAAAGCCAAAGATTTCCTTGCCGAATTGAGAAACGCTTTGCTAAAACGATAAGGTAGAAACAAGCACGCTATTAGCTCGTTTGATTTCAATGAACTATTCACTTTGGCTAACCTCGTGTTCATTCAATGAACCTTGTGTTCACTTGGCGAACCTCATATTTTAGCTAACCTCGCGGTTTGCTTCTGTCGAACTTCGCTTCAATAAACTTCGATTAGCCAAGTCGAACTCGCTCGAACTCAAGTCGAACTCGCTCGAACTCAAGTCGAACTCGCTCGAACTCAAGTCGAACTCGCTCGAACTCAAGTCGAACTCGCTCGAACTCAAGTCGAACTCGCTCGAACTCAAGTCGAACTCGCTCGAACTCAAGTCGAACCTCGCTGCTCGAATCCCGTCGCATTCAAACTCAATTAAATTTCGTTAATCAATTATTTCATTCAAGTATTATGACACTAAGGAATTAAGTTGGTCTCTCATTCTAAATGATTAATTGAAGCAAGATGTTGCCAAAGTAACCTCTCTTGTGTAGATTGTTCATGAAGGATGTTAGATGGTTGTGTGTATACTTTTTCCGAGTAGATATTTAATCGCCCAAAGGAAGATTAATATTTATTTAGATCAGATATCCATCTGGCGATACAAAGTGATAATTATAAGGTTTACATGTGGATAACAAATCAATCCAAAGATGGGTTTGTTGTTTGACATGTGTTATTGTTTGTTTGATCATTGCAACAAGATATCACGGCTTAATATTACCGCCCAAAGACTTGATATTAATGTTGTACAAGATATCTTGGATGGGGATATGTCATTATTTGAATTTTATTGATTAATAATTACAGCTATTATGTGAAAATCTTTTGTTTTATTTCTATCACCACTGCAACCATTTCGCTAACATCAACTCAATTCCCATGCTAAATGGGTCTAATTTCAAGATTTGGAAAGAGAACATTCTAATTGTTCTTGGTCGCATGGATCTAGACCTTGCATTAAGGATCGAACAACCTCAACCCTCACCGCGGATAGCATTCCCGATGTAAAGAAGGAGCATGAGAGGTGGGAGTGTTCAAATCGCATGAGTCTAATGATCATCAAGCTGCCTTCAAGCCTTTAGGCACAATCCGGAAGGATTACTAAAGCCAAAGATTTCCTTGCCGAATTGAGAAACGCTTAAAAAACGATAAGGTAGAAACAAGCACGCTATTAGGGCGCTTGATTTCAATGAAGTATAAAGGCAAAGGAAATATCAGGGAGTACATTATGGAAATGTCTCATATTGCTTCAAAACTTAAGGCACTGAAACTCGATCTATGTGATGAGTTATTGGTGCATTCTGGTGTTTGCCTCTTCCCGCACACTTTAATCAATTTAAGGTCAGTTATAATCGTGGGAGAAATGGACTCGAATGAGCTCATTTCATACTGTGCAAGAAGAAGACGATTGAAGCAAGATAAGACAAAAGTGCTCATTTGGCTTCCGCCAATAAGGATAAGGGCAAGAAAAGAAAGAATGATAAGGAAGCCGCTATGGTCCAGCTCAAAAGAAACAACATAAGGATAATCGGTTGTTTCTTTTGTCATAAGGATGGACACGCAAAGAAGGATTGTACCAAATATCACCGCGGTCAAAAGGTAACGCTCCTTACTTTGGTCTGTTCGAGGTTAATTTAGTCTCACCTAGAAACACTTGGTGGTTAGATTCGGCTTCTACTACTCACATAAGTGTTTCTATGCGGTTGCCCGAGCTACCGAAGCCAACCGATGGTGAAAGATGCATCTTTGTGGGTCGTTCGCGTAAAAGTTGGTTTGTTATTCATTGCTCGCTTGAACTCGCAATGCCTCGTTGGCCTACAACAAAATTCAAACAAAAGAAAATGCCTTTTATTTCAGCTTACAATGAAAACGAAAATTACAACTTTCTTCTTCCTTTTGTGAACAAACACGAGGATCTCTATTTTACGGGATCCTCGCTATGCGGGTTCTTTGCCCGTCGGACTTTTATTCGTCCGCGGACCACCACGCATTCCATCCGTGGAAACCCGGTTCGAACCAGACGGAGGGGCTCGTTTAAGGAAACGACGACCTGAGGGATCACACTCACGAAGGAGAGGATCGCCGGATCGTGACTCACGAAGGAGAGGATCGCGGAGCGGGTGAGATCTACTAGGAGAAATCAAGCATTGATTCAGAGTCCGACCAGTTCGCTTACCTCGCGGTTTGTAGATCTGACGTGTCACGGTGCTCGGACTGTGTCGACGGCTCGTGGATCTCGCGAGGGCTCTCTCAAGAATATCGTAAAATCCAATCTCCAAAAATCCACCTCGAAAATGAGCACCCCACTATTTATAGGAAACAAGAGGGGGTTTAGGTGCCGACACCATTCTGTCCGCCATTAGCCGGACACCAAACGGTGTCCGTTTTAACGCCGCTTGCTCCTCGGTTTGGTTTGGTTTTTCGACTTTTCGCGACGCTCGCTCCAATCTTGTCATTGTTGTTATAAGTCCGCTTGGTTCACTTGATTGGTTTCATCTCGTCAATGGTTTAAGTGGACGATCGGTCGATGTTCAAACCGATCTCGGAGGTTTGAACTGATCGATCTTGTTGAAGCTTTGCTTGTTGGATTCATTCCATAACACGTAGCTTCGCTGATTCGCACTTTGTCACCCACTTCATGAGTTCGTCACCGCTTTACGCCTATGCGCGCCGGTTTGTCGAATGGATCGTCGGTTGCCAACCCACCGCTACGAAGTCTTGCTCTGTATTGACAAGCAATTTTTATGCCTACAGATACCCCTCCAAAGCCGCCTCGGCCTTTCGCTTTGGCGAACCAGGATGCTTTTGACATGATGAGCCCTTCACCCCCGACGGCGTGATGGGACTTGTGAATGACCTTGTCGCTTGATCTCTCCACCTTCGCCTTTCCCAAAGGTTTTGTAGGATTGCCGGCAAGGTATTACTTGCATCGCATTTTTGTCCGACCGCTGTCGAGATATTGACCGTAAGTCGATAGATGAATTTCTTTCGAGATTAGCTCCAGATTTGATTCCTCCAATCCTCTCGTGTTCTCCGGCTTTGTAGGATACCGTGGTGGTCGTGATTTATTGCTTGACCGTTGTTGGAATTTCGAACCGCAGCTAATTGAGTTCATTTGTTGTTGACTCGTTAGTGGATTGTCGCCCAATTGACCATCGAGATTTCTCCGCTGATCGGGAACCTTCATCGGACGCTAAATTGAACTATATAGATTATATCCTTCAATTGGCGAGTGTAACGCTGCTGGACCGGTGCTATCTTATGTGGATCCGAGCCGTTGATCGGTGAATCATTTGGCGGCGACGCTGGTTGGCGCCGCTATCGTATTACCCTCGTTGGAGTGCATTCATCCACGGTGGGAGGAAATTGAAGATTATCGAAGTTATCCTTAAGAACATGGTAATATTCTCGCTAAATTTGGAAAAGCTTT
>CM022706.1:44634496-44769469 GCA_012295165.1 Asparagus setaceus | reverse complement strand
TTCGGGATGAAATACCCAGAATCAAACTCTGGTGTCTTCTTCAATCGGAAAAAGACTAAGCCGGCAGCAGCGTGTGGCGTTGGCTTTATCCTTCTTAGGCCGGGATAAAATACCCCAGAATCAAACTCTGGTGTCTTCTTCAATCGGAAAAAGACTAAACCGGCAACGCGTGAGCGTTGGCTTTAGGGTCTAATGACAGCCCTCAGCGGGTTTGATTAGCCTTTACCAACTACCGTTTGAGTTGGGCTGGCGTGCGGATTATCGGATCCGTTCCGTACGTGGCGTTGTGCTAAAGAATGAAACTCTCTTAGACTTAATGCTGCGGTGTTGAATACGTAGGCTTCGTACTTCTTTTACGGGCAAGAACCACCCGACAGCGTGTTAGCGTAGACTCATCCCTTCTTAGGCTTCGGGATGAAATACCCTAGAATCAAACTCTGATGTCTTCTTCAATCGGAAAAAGACTAAACCGACAAC
Source organism: Asparagus setaceus (assembly GCA_012295165.1). Classification (NCBI taxonomy): domain Eukaryota; kingdom Viridiplantae; phylum Streptophyta; class Magnoliopsida; order Asparagales; family Asparagaceae; genus Asparagus; species Asparagus setaceus. Next base: position 44,768,992 of record CM022706.1, on the reverse strand, counting down.
GCGTGTGAGGCGTTGGCTTTATCCCTTCTTAGGCTTCGGGATAAAATACCCCAGAATCAAACTCTGGTGTCTTCTTCAATCGGAAAAAGACTAAACCGGCAACGCGTGTGAGGCGTTGGCTTTATCCCTTCTTAGGATTTGGGATAACATTCCCCAAGATGAATCTTGGTGCCTTCTTTTGACCGGAGAATGATTGAACCGGAGTAAGATTGATTGAGGTGGGAAGGGAAGAATGTATTCTATTTCCCGAAGATGGAGAGGAAGGAGGATCTCGTCTCCTATCTCCGAGTAGGGATGAACAAGAGAGGAAAGTTTTGTATCCTATCTCTTGCCGGTGGAGAGGAAGGAGGATCTATCTCTAGGTGTTTGGGGCAGACCGAAACAAAGAGGGAAGGTTTGTATCCTATCTCTTGCGATGGAGAGGAAGGTTTGTGTCTGTCTCGGGAAGCTCACAATTCGAAATAAGAGAAAGGTTTTGTATCCTATCTCTTATTGATGGAAGGAAGGAGGATCTTGTCTCCTATCTCAGGATATTGAAAGGAAGGATTTTTGTCTGATTTCAGTGAAAGAGACTAAAATGGGATCTCTTTGAGAATCTTGAAAGATAAAACTAAAAGTGGGATCTCCACTCAGAATCTAAGACAAGAGAGGAAGAATGTATTCTATCCTTTACTTACGGAAGGAAGAATGTATTCTATCTCGGTGAAATGTGGGAAAGGAAGAATGTATTCTATTTCAGAAGGTGGACTAGAAGGTCTCCACTCGAGACTCTTGAAAGGAGTCGGATAGCTTTATTTTGTAGGATTGCTAACAGAATTTGAAAGTGGACCTCTGGTTAGGTGAAAGGAATCGAGAGGGATTTTCAGTGGTTGGACCGGGGAGATTTTTAGTGGGCCCGCCGTCAATGGTGATCGGTGAGAATTTTGGAGAAAATAAAATAACAGGGTTATCCTCACGAAAAGGTGAGAGATATTCTCTGAGGAACTTCCCATCAAAATGGGTTATCTGAATGTTACTAAGGATAATACTTTTGAAACTTCCCATTGTCGGCATTAACGTGTGATCTAGTGATAAGGCGATATGCTGCAGTTTGAATAGGCTGTCTATTATAAGCGGTCCTTCCCATTGGGTTCAATTTACCTTTCTTTTTAGGTTGAGAATTATCGGTGTCTAGCGGCGGGGCAGATCCTCCTAAAGGTTCTGTCGAACTTTCTTGTTGAAAGCCCTCGACATCCTAGCTTGATAGAACTCAATGCATTGTTGAGCCTCGGTAGCTTCTCTAACATCTCAAGCTCTTGAGGCGTTTTGATGTTGTTCTTGGTCGTCATCTGTTGAAGGCGTCACGAAGTGGCGAATCTGGATTTCGCGGAGACTGCTTCACCCGTAAACCGCGAGGATGCGGGGTAGCTCGGTTGGCGTCGTCTGGATTGTGCGATATGCCAGGAAGTGCTTCTCAGAGTTTATCGTCGGTCTGGCTTGTTATTCTTCACAAGCGACAAAATCTTGATAATCGTCTTGTTGAATGCCTCGGCTAATCCATTTCTTCTTTGGATTATAGAGTACATCGATGAGACATCTTGTATCTTGAACTTTTAAAACGATGAAGAATTGTTGATGAATTGGGGACGTTGTCATGCGCGATTAGGTCGGGACACCATGTCATTAGATGACATGGTGTTTGATATCGGCAATGATGCTAGCCTTGACTTCTTTTAGCGGTTGCTTGCCAGCTTGGAAATGTCGGTGATCGCTAGAATAGCCGTCGCCTTTGGCCCGGCGGAGGAAAATGGGACCTACGTCCATTCCCCATGTCTCGAATGGCGAGGATGTGGCGAAGGATGCAGCTTTCGGGGCGATGCATATAATTGGCGTGAATTTGACCGCATGGCATTCGGCGTTTCATTGCGTCATTAATCATTGTGGGCCAAAGTAGCCCATTCTCGATTTGATCGTGAGAGCTTGGGACGGTACAGTGCGCCACATTCATCTTCGTGTGCTTCCGAAGGACCTCTTACGCCTCCCTGTTTGAAGGCATCGAGTTAAAGACCGTCATACCCGGCGATATAACATCACGGGTTCTGCGTTGTAAAAGAATCTTGGAGCTCTTCGTCGGATCGACTCTCTCTCCGTCTTACGGCGAATACAGTGCAAGGCGTAGTCGATGATAAGGCGCCAATCTGGGGCTCCAATTTAGTTTGGTTGCATGTACCTCTTTGGTAACTACCCTTTATCTTCTTGTACCTCATTATATATTGAGTGCGAAGAGTTGTTGAGTCTGACCGTAACTAGTTGCTTTCGGTCACCGGAAGGTTGTGCTAGCGACCTTACTTGCCCGCAATGCATCAGCGTAAAGCGTTTTGGGCGGGATATATTCGATGAAGAACTCTTGAGCGAGTGCGCCATTTCGATTGCTACGATGATAAGGAGTTAGATCGGATTTCGAACCCGTAGTCTCGGCGGATCTGCGACTATCGGTTGTGAATCACCGTATGCCTCGAGATACTTCGACCCCGGCTCCTTGGCGAAACTAAGTCCAATAAATGGCGTTGTATTGACATTGTTAGAGCATGGTTCGGTGAGTGAATAGGCGGGGGCACGACATGATTCCCGGAAATCAAGACTACTCCGAGCTCCGCGGATTTTAGAACATCGGGGGCACTTGCCACATTAGTGGCCGAAAGCTCGTCAAAATACAATCGCCATATTTATTGGTGCGATGTAGTGTTGACTTCACGAACTTCATCGGGAAGATCATCATATAGCTCAAATCGTCGTTGTCGGGTTGGCGACCAAGAGATGCAAAATAGCTTGTCCTTTGGTGACTTTTGTTGTTTGAAGTGCAAGTCATATTGGGACAAGAGCAAGGCCCATTTAAGCCAGCAGCTAACTCATTGAGCGGTGGGTCATAAATATTAGGACGGTTCGTTAGAGATAACATAAATCGTCTGTCAGGCTAAATAGTCACCGCATTTTACGAATCGCGAACACTAATGCAAAACCTTGCTTCCGACCATTGGGTATCGAGACTTCGTACCGACTAATGTTATTTCGGGTAATACTGTGCCATTGTCGTCGTCTGCCAGTAAAGCGCTTAGCAGTGATCCGTTGCCTTGATGTATCAAAAGCGGTTTCCCGTGCGGTGCAACAAACGGAGGTTTAGAGATATGTTTGATCTCTTGACGGCTTTCACGACGGTGCGTCCCCGAATAAGCGATACACCCTTCTTGTTCAACTTAGAGAGCGGTTGGCACTTCGGATAGGTTCGATATGAACGCCGTCGGATGTCGCCAATCGCCCTTAACCCACGGTTCTCTCGGATTTCGGAGGTTGCAACTCTTGAATTACCTTCACTTTGGGGGATCGGCGTGGATTCCTTTGTGGGTGGCATGAAGAGAACTTGCCACTGGACATCCGAAGGAAGGATTTGGTAGGGTTCATCTTTAGGCGATGAGTGCATGAGCTCGAATACCGTTCTAAGATCTTTGATGTGATCTCCTTTGTCCGCGGCTTTTCCGACTAAATTAAATCGGCGTAGCGATCGTGGTTTTCAGGAGATGGTCTGGAAAATTTTAGTCATCGCTTCGGCTGATGCGTGGCGCGGCATTTTGGAACGAGCGACATGGCGTGTAGCAATATATACCGATGGGCGTTACGGCTGTGTGCTTGGCATCATCGGGGTGCATTTTGATCTGATTGTATCGAGAAACCATCCATGAGCGACATTCTTTCAAATCCACCGCGTATTGTCGACTATGACATCGGTGATTGGAAGAGGAAGTCGTCTTTGGGCAGCGGCGTTGAGGATCTACGTGATGGAACCACAGTCCTAATCGAACCATTCTTCTTCATGGCCGGGACTATATTAGCCACCCAATCCGGATGTTAAATTTCCTTGATGAATCCGATTCTATGAGTTTCTTCACTTGTCAGCGATTGCAGCGAATTTGTGGAATGAAACCGTCTTTCGGTTGCTTGGCGAGTTTGACATCCACCTTGATGTTGAGGTGATGTGTAGACATTAGAGTCTGGCATGTCCTACCATAACTCGGTGAATACATCGATATACTCCCGATTAGAGGCGATCAACTCTTCCTTCTCTTAGAGGGAAGAGTATTGCTGATGTTTATGAGCTTAGGATGCTCTTCATCCCCATATTAACACGGACTACCTGGTCCTTAGTGGGGGTTCTCTTTGTTCGAATCTATCCCCAAAGCTGCTCCTTGAGTTGATGGATCCATGGGTCTTCCCATGTTGGCATATCTTCATCATCCTCAATAGTAGCGGGATCAGCTGAAGCCATATTTGACATTAAAGCCTTGAAAGCTTCTCGAGGCTGGTGTCGAGAATCCGGCCCGAAGAATGGGAGCGAATGTAGTCTCCCTCATCGGTGGATTATTATCAATCAACCATGAGCATTCATCTTCGAGGAGGATTAGTATCCCAATCTCCTTCTAAATGCATAGTAGTTATCACGGCTTCCCTCTTGGGACATATGCGCTTTAGGAGGGACTTCGAGGACCTAGCCCAAAACATAGACCTTCTCCTTGTGTCAAGTTGTACCCCCACTTCTTCATGATACCCGGTGTCTGCGGACTATATCGAATGTGTGGAGGATAGGCCATTGTCATCTTCATCTTCTTCTAAGAAATGATTGGCGTTGGAGCGCATCTCCTTTAGTAAACCAAGTCTTTTTACTATTTGATCTTAGTGGGATGGCGAGTGTTGTAAAGGAATCTTAGGCGCTTTTGTGTAAAGCAAGATGGCCGAGTTGGTAAGTGCAACTACGGATGGTTGTATAAACTGTCATCACATCATTCAAGACAAAGGGTACTCTAAATGCGTCATTTATTGATTCATGGCGATTTGCCAATTACAATGTTCATCGGCGATTCTTCATCATCAAGATTGATTACAAGGGGTTAATGTCATTTAAAACAAAACCACCACTATAATCAAGCCCGACTTGGTGTCGGCTTCTTCACGCATTAAGTGCCTTGGGCGATGATTGATTTCGGACTCATTAAGTAGAGGAGAGAATCGGTGAAATAATTCTCCATCCTTAAGCGGTTGTTTGTCGCGACCGTCTTGACCTCATTATTAGTGTCTACATATTTGAGACAGCGATGAAAAGTAGATGGGACTATAACGTTACCGTGGATCCAAGGTCGACTGACAATAAGTTATAGGAAGTCTCTGCGTCAATCACATAGCGGTGACTTGGACTTTAAGTCCCCATTTGGCACTTTATCGGTTTTACCAGCGGTGAGACCGTGGTGTTAAATCCGTAGATCATGCGATGCTGTTGATGCCGACTTGGCGAGTTAAGGTGATACATGGTAGCGGGGGCATGATGCTCCACGTGAACGGATCGACTTGGATCGGTTAACTTCACTAGAGCCAATATACGGTGAAGTATAGCGGCCTATCGTGCTTGGAATCCCTGATGCATATCCTCCTTTGTAAAATGTCATGGGGAAGTGTTTAGCGCAGGTTGCACTGTTGGGCGACTCTTACGGACTCGACTTAATCGGGTGAGAAAGACTTACGAATCGACTAGAGCCTCTTGTAAGGCTTCGGGTCTCCTTAGACAATCGAACCTTCGTGAGAGTTATTCTAGCGGGATGTTTGCCGATTGGGCCATGACATCAAAGCGGTATGGAGGCTTCGGCGTCCGGTCTATCCCTCTGTCGAGGCGATTGAATCGGGATTGCCGGGAGTTGAGCTTCACGGACTGGTTGTTCTCCTTTGCTTACGTTGCTTTCTGGTATGCTGGCGTGTCCTTTCTGCACAGTGAGAGGAGTCATGGCCACCCAGTTCGGCGTCTTGGCGTTTGGATTTGGAGTCTCGGATACTTGTGTATTAGTGTCCACTCCTTGTGGCAAGACTTCATGCTCTTCTTGAGCGGAAAGTCGCCACTTCTTCATCGTCCTTCTCGGAATTCTGAAGCGGCATGGCATAGTTGCTCTTGCCTTGGACTTCTTTTGGCCGAAGGGTAGTCCATTGATCGTCTTCGGCAAGTCGGGGTGGACCCAAAGGATTTCTCCATTCTTTGTATGTGTGCGGTGCGAGCCCCTTCTCCGCGTTGCGTGAGGATCTTCATTCACCATCTTCATTCCTACCTGCTGGCGTCGGTTGAAACCAATCCAAAGGAACTGATCGAAGCTTATAGAGACTACATTTGCTCCACCTTCTTTTCTTTAGGGTTTGGATGTAATGACTCCAACATCGATCAAGGCTTGAATTTTGTCCTTGAGATGGTGAGAACTTTGTAGGATGATGTGCGCCATGTGGTAGCGCCCGATGCCAGGATCTGTGACCTTGTTTGCCTCCTCTTGGTTCTGGTGGGGGAACTGGATCTTATTGTTCTCGAAGGTATTTGAAGATGCGGAACTTCCTCGTCTTTGAGCGAGTAAGTCTTGGGAAACCTCGAGCGGAAGGTTTCTAATTTTGAGTTTGTTGGCGCCATTGAAGTGCGATTCTTTGTGGTGCGTTATTTGCGGCTAGCATTTGTGGTTTGCGGTTGACGTTTGATTAGCGTCTGAGACTTTCTTTGGCGCTTTACCTCGCCCTGAGGACAAAGTTACGCTTCCAACACGTCCAATGGCGGGTTGTTGTGACAAGTTTGGAGAATAAACTTCTCCGTTATCGGGTCGGCAATTCATTGCCTTATTACGAACCTCTTGTGAAGTTATCCAGCATTTCCCCGTCTTTACGTTTCTGCGTCCAACAAAGACCGATGGATACCTGCGGTGTCATCGTCGAGAAATTGGTGAAACATGGTCTCCATATCATCCCGACTATTAAGCTCCCTGTTTGAGGCGGTGTCGAGCTGACTCCTGAAGGGTGCTGACCGAATGACCAATGAACCATCAAGGGCTCGTTAGGGAGATAACTCTAGATGAGACTTGAAGTAGATCAAGAGTGTGAGTGGGTGATCCCTTTCCGTCAAGCGGTAAAGTTGATGAAATTTGAATTTTGTCGGATCGGGATTGATTCCCATTCCCTCAGGTAAGGACATGGTATACCCATCTTCTTTACCTCTTGGCGAGAAATCAAAGTATTGATTTTGCTCTCGAGGTCTTTATTTTCTCATTTTCCCTATGTCTCCGTTGGGTAAACTTGGGAGGAGCGGCGGTGTTATCGCTAGTGTTTTCTTGAGCGACACGATCATCTACATTTTGGCCTCCTTCTGCATGTGTCGCTATCTGTTAAGTTGACATTATTAGGTTCATGCTCGGTGGTCTTGTTGGATGGGCACATTTTCTCATCTGGCATGGCGGTTCCATTCAAGCTTAAAGTTGTCCTTTGCTTGGTTAGGGCCTCTTCAAGCATCACGGGACACTTGTTCCTTGTGATCATGAAGCCTCGCAGTTGTCTGGCTGGAAATTGTATTATCGGGCGATGGGAAATAAATGATTACCTCCTAGAGTTGCAAGTATACAACCTTTATCAAGTTATAGTATAAAGATTATCGATCCACGAGAGCGGGAAGTAGGGAGGAGTTTTGCTCAAGTTTTGGTTCTCAAATTATCGCATGACAATTAGGAGTTTATTCAAATAAAATGGAAGTGATAAATGGTGAAAGTGGATGTGGAGAGATAAAAAGAGTGGATTGTGGATTATGTGCAAGGAAGAAAATAAAGTTGAAGTGTGGTGGTGGTTATATGCACATAATAACAAAACTAGGTTTGAGATTATATGCATGGAGGAAAAATAGATTGAGAGAAAATAGTGCAAAATAAAAAGAAAGCAAGATTGAGAGAAAATCAAAATCAGAATAAAGAAAATAACAAACAAATGGAAAACAAGGATAAGAGGAAAATAAAGAATGTAAAGTATGGAGGGTTAGTTAAAGATATGAGAATCTAGAGTAGATCCACTTAGCTTATCTCAATCTCATGAAAATGAGTTGGATTTGTTAGCTAGTTTCAAACAATCTCTAGGGATCCCACAAATATTGGCTCCTTAGAAAAGGGTAATTCCCTAGAGGTTCTCCTCAAGGTGAATTAAAGAAAAGAAAATCTATTCTAGAAAGTAAATACAAAATTAAATACATTGCATGAAAGTAAATTGCATGAAAGTAAATTGCATGAAATTAAATTGCATGAAAGTAAATCTAAGCTACAAAGCAATAAATGAACAAGAAAGAAAAGAAATAAAATAGAAACCAACAACTCATCGATCTTAATCTAATCCTCCTTTTCCCTTGGATTAGAAGAGAGAAAGGAAATTGAAGGGTGAAAAATTTCATTTATTGTGTAACAAAAGTTACAATTTTGGAAGGTCTCCTCAATTAAGAGTAACCCTCCTCTCCAAATGGAGTTTTACAAAATATTTCACACTCAAAACACTCGACCTTCACCTATTGCCAGCGGAGTTGATGTGAACCATTGGATCAAACAGCCAAGGAAGAAATCCACCATTATCTGAATCATTTGGGAACCGATCGGTTGGCCCGTCGGTTATAACCGATTAGCAGGTTGGCCATGGGAGTTACAGATTGGTTCTAACCAATATCTTTCTTGATTTTTCTTCAATTTCTCTTGGATCAATTTGGTATCTTGGGCCTTGGTTTGTCTTTAGATTTGGGCTTCAAATATTGGTAGAAATTCGAGAATTTGAGTCATTTGGGCTTTTATTCATTATTTCTTTATTAGCACGCAAAATAAGATAAAAATAATTATTAGTAATATCGTTATTCATATAACATAGGTAATAAGGGTATAAAAATGTAATTAAAATGTGATAATCAAATACCCCCACTAAGCTTTTGCTAGTCCTCTAGCAAAGAAAATAAAAAAACCTAACTCACTTTAGCAGGAATCGCGTTATTTAACATACAACAAGCCTTTAAACCCTAGGTTACCTAGTGGGCGAGTTGTAGTCTCGTGAGGGTTTGCGTGAATATACCCACAAAATTAGATCAACTTGCCAATTTAAAGAAGTTAATAAAATAATTAATTCATTTGATATCTTCAAACATTCCAATTGAAGTTGGTTAATACTCAAGCGTTTTTATCATAACTCCAATGTAATTTTCTTAAGAAAATCCTTTCATTATAGTTATACAAAACCAAGTTTAACTCAAAATTTTAATTTAAAAGTTTTGAAGCGGACATGCTAACCCTTTGTTTTAAACAACTTCAAGTCTTTTAATCCATTTTATTTTTCAAGAACATATACAAATATAACTATATACAAAAACATGGTTAGTATGATTTTTTTTTTACTCTTTATTCCTTGGTGGTTTTGTTCTTTTTAATCCGGGCTTTCTAAGTGACCATTTAGCGAGTTTTGGGCCATGAATCCCCCAATTGGGCTTAGGTCATTAAGCATAGAAATACTCCTCGGGCTTAATTACTCAGTCAACTTAGGCTTAGTAAAATAGAACCACCAATGATTTTAAGAAATTTTTCTTCTATTTATTAAGTTATATATATGTGTATATGTATATATATTGAACAATATTTGGATCAAGACAACTTGAAAATTATTTTCAACTCTAAGTTAGGCATGCAAAATTTCATTACTTTAATTAAAAATCTATTCTAGAAAGTAAATACAAGAATTAAATACATTGCATGAAAGTAAATTGCATGAAAGTAAATTGCATGAAATTAAATTGCATGAAAGTAAATCTAAGCTACAAAGCAATAAATGAACAAGAAAGAAAAAGAAATAAAATAGAAACCAACAACTCTGATCTTAATCTAATCCTCCTTTTGGTCCTTGGATTAGAAGAAGAAAAGGAAATTGAAGTGAAAAATTTCATTTATTGTGTAACAAAAGTTACAATTTTGGAAGGTCTCCTCAATTAAGAGTAACCCTCTCCAAATGGAGTTTTACAAAATATTTCACACTCAAAACACTCGATTCACCCTATTTATAGCCCATGAGTTGATGTGAACCATTGGATCAAACCTAGCCAAAAAGGAAGAAATCCACCATTAATCTGAAATGTTGGGAACCGATCGGTTGGTCGGTTATGCCGGTTATGCCGGTTGGCCAACCGGTTGTCAACCGATTGGTTCCCCGAATTTGTCTTTCTTGATTTTTCTTCAATTTCTCTTGGATCAATTTGGTATCTTGGGCCTTGGTTTGTCTTTGATTTGGGCTTCAAATATTGGTAGAAATTGAAGAATTTGAGTCATTTGGGCTTTTATTCATTATTTCTTTATTAGCGCAAAATAAGATAAAAATGATTATTAGTAATATCGTTATTCATATAACATAGGTAATAAGGGTATAAAAATGTAATTAAAATGTGATAATCAAATACCCCCACACCTAAGCTTTTGCTAGTCCTCTAGCAAAGAAAATAAAAAAAAACCTAACTCACTTTAGCGAGGTCGGCGGTTGTATTTAGCACATACAACAAGCCTTTAAACCCTAGGTTACCCTAGTGGGCGAGTTGTAGTCTCGTGAGGGTTTGCAGTGAATATACCCACAAAATTCAGTCAACTTGCCAATTTAAAGAAGTTAATAAAATAATTAATTCATTTGATATCTTCAAACATTCCAATTGAAGTTGGTTAATACTCAAGAAAAGCGTTTTTATCATAACTCCAATGTAATTTTCTTAAGAAAATCCTTTCATTATAGTTATACAAAACCAAGTTTAACTCAAAATTTTAATTTAAAAGTTTTGAAAAGGACATGCTAACCCTTTGTTTTAAACAACTTCAAGTCTTTTAATCCATTTTATTTTTCAAGAACATATACAAATATAACTATATACAAAAACATGGTTAGTATGATTTTTTTTTTTTTACTCTTTATTCCTTGGTGGTTTTGTTCTTTTTAATCGGCTTTCTAAGTGACCATTTAGCGAGTTTTGGGCCAATGAATCCCAACCCAATTGGGCTTAGGTCATTAAGCATAGAAATACTCCTCGGGCTTAATTACTCAGTCAACTTAGGCTTAGTAAAATAGAACCACCAATGATTTTAAGAGAAATTTTTCTTCTATTTATTAAGTTAGTATATATGTGTGTATATGTATATATATTCTGAACAATATTTGGATCAAGACAACTTGAAAATTATTTTCAACTCTAAGTTAGGCATGCAAAATTTCATTACTTTAATTAAAAATCTAAGTTACAACTTAAGTAAAGTATATTACTTTGAAAATCATTTCTTAAGAAATTTATTTGGAGTTATCATAAAAGGTAAACTTGAGTATAGAACCAACTAAGGATTAGAAGACTTAAATTCTATCAAATTGATCAATTATTAATCAACTCTATTAAGTTGGCAAGTGACTCTTTTTTTTTTTATTTATGAAAAGGAAAAAAATGACATAAAAAGAAAGAAAATGGTAAGAAGAGGAAAAATGACTAAGATAAAGAGCAAAATGACTAATTCCCACCCCACACCTAAATTTTGCATTGTCCTCAATGCAAATTCTATTATGCACAAAGTAAAGCAGGATAAGCATGGAAGCACTTACATTTGTTCGATCGACTTGAACAATGATAAAAAGTCTGTAATTACCTTTGGTATGAGAAGGTGGAGTCAAAATTTATTCTCTCCTTTTTCTTTTTTCTTTTTCTTCTTTTTTTTTTGAAAAGAACAAGAAACTCTCACATGAGAGAAGAATAAATTCTTTTATTATTATTGTGGGACAAAAATAAAAATGTAGAATAAAAGATAAAACATGAAAGCTCATATTCTACATTAAATCCTACCTTATTCTGAAAATTCTAGAATTTTAAGAATTTCAAGATGATATAATCAATGATGTTCTCAAATTCTAAAATTCCAAGGTTTGCAATGTGTTTTGCGACAAATTAAGGTAGGTCTTATTGGTGTTATGCATTTTGAACTTAGATTTTTGATTAATGACAATTTGACATTTTGGTTGCTCTTTCAAAATCTAAGCTCATCGAAAAGAGTTCTTGAATGTTGCATTCAAAGGCATGTATTCAACACAGTTCCTCATTTTGGAAAATCAAATCTGAATTTTTAAGATTTCCAGTTCCTCATGAAAGATTTCCTCAAAACTAATGTCGATTCATTCTCTATACATTAAACTTTCTTGGATGTAATTGATTTGAAAGTTGCTTATCAATATTACCTGGATTGAAAATATTAAGTTCAGCGGTCAGATTCAAAAACGACTTCATGTGACCAGTTCTACGGTTGATGAGAGCATTAGAAGTGGCTAAGCGGTCTTCCTAAGATCACGTATCTGTCCTTTGGGATTGGAAGCGGGTTGTGTTTCGGTTCTGAAATCAACAGGAAAAATGAAATCTCCAACCTTTATCGGTACATCGTTATTTCACCCATAGGGACCTTAACAGATCTATCGCTAAGCGAAGTGTGCATCTAGTTGGCTTGGTTCCCGACACCTAGTTGTTGGTAGATCGAATCTGGAAGCAAGTTGACACGGCCCCTAAGTCTAAAAGCCTTATCGATATATGAGTATTACCAATGATACATGGGATGGTAGGACAACACGGATCCTTATGTTTCAATGGTACAGACTTTGAGAGGACTTCAGCGATATTGGCGGCAAGAAAGACTTTCTTTGGAACATTTATTTGCCTCTTTTGGTACATAATTCCTTTAAAATTTGGCATAAGAAGGAATTTGTTCAATGACATCTAAAGAGGAATGTTGACCTTAACACCTTGAAAGTCTAGAATTTTCTCCTCTGAGAGGAGTGCTTCCTAGGCTTGAGTCTATCAGTGAGAACAAGCGGTTTAAATTGATTAGACTCAGTTCAGTTCGGGTTAAGGTCATCGAAGGTGTGATTTCGAGAAGGAGAGAATTTGTTCTGGTTGGGGTTTCACTTAGAGGCATTCTAACACGATTATCGACTGTCTACGTAGTAGTGAATGGATTGCATTCACTTCGGCTTGGTAGGTTGAACTTGATCCGTGTCCTTGGGTTGGGCAGGTTGACTTCAAAAGTTCTTTCTCACTCATGGCATTAGCTAGTTGACCAAGTTGGGTTTCTAACCTAGCTATGGCTTGAGTGTTGGAGAGTGAGGATTTGTAGGTTGATTGCATGAAGGAATTGTGTTTGATGTTTGAGTCAATAAGTTAGGTGGTGCAGTAGAGGTTTTAATCAAAGTATCTAGACCCTTTTCGAACATTAAGGCGTTTATCATGATCCGAATTTGAGGAGTGTGATTTGATTGGTAATGAGTGGTTTTGAAATGACAGATTTGGTTGTTGAAAATTGAGAGGCTATTGCCCTAGAAATGTTGGGTTGAAGAGGTGAAATTTTGATTTAGGAGTAGTTTCCACGGTTCCATGCAAAATTTGGATGATTTCTCCAACCCGGATTGTAGGTTGGAGAAAATGGATCATTCATAGGACGTGAAATGCGTTTTATCGACCTAGTGGTACGGGATCCTAAGAGGACATTCCTGAAACATGAGATGGAGACAGTGATTATGACAGGTAAACTTGATTTGGTGGAGCTCGTTCTTTGACTTCTAAAGCTTCTAACCTATGCATGATTGTAGCCATCTTTGCTTGAGAGGCTATGTTTGTTTCTAAGGACGGACCATTGGTTTTGGTTGGGCCCGATGAAACACGGTCATCACAATGTTCCCTGCATGGTTTTCTGGATAAACTCTCTAAAAGTCCCAAGCTTCATCGGCATTTTTCTTCATGAAATCCCCTTGACACATTGACTCTAAGGAAGTTTTGAAGAATAATCCAATCCTTCATAAATGATTTGGCATAATCGCCACTTTTCAAGACCATGGTGAGGACATTGGATAAGAAGATCTTTGAATTTGTCAAAATACTTCCAAAAGGTTCTCCGGGACAATTTTAAAATTTTGAATCTTTGTTTCTAAGCTTGATTGTTTTATGGATAGGAAAGAATTTTTTGAGAAAACTGTCACAAATTCACCCCAAGTTGAGATGGAATCATGGGCAAGCTATCTGACCATTTTTGGCTTTGTCCTTAGGGCAAATGGAATAAATCGGAGTTTGATCGCATCTTGTTAAGTCCCTCATTTTATCATGAGGCAAACTTCTTCAAATTAGGAGATAAAGATGTATGCGTCTTGGTTTCGACTCCTAAGAATTTGGGAAGCATGTTTATGAAATGCGGTGAAGTTCAAAATGGTTCCATTTACCTCGGGGAGTTTTATGCAAGAGGGGATTGCATTTCTAGTGGGGTAACAAACATCTTGAAGAACAGGTGGGTTGGTATTAGCCATTTCGTTTGGTTCAAGAGATGAATCAAAACGAATTAAGCGATTAGTATTATTCCTAACCCAAGTTTGCATACACCACAATCAAAAAAAATTTTTTTTTGAAAAGGATAAGAGAAAAAGTTAAGAAGATGAGAAAAACTAACTAAAAATAAATCAAAGCAATCACTTTTCAATCACCCTAACTCTAGGGTTAAGCCTAAACTTGACTTAGACCAGCTCCTAACCAAAATTCCTTTAATGAAAAGATCAAAGTTTACTTGGGTAATTAGAGTAAGGATAGTACTAGAGGGAGATCAAAGATCAATTAAGTACCTCTTTCCTTCGAGGCTTACATAACCCCTAAACCTTGCCTTAGACACCAATTAATCCAAATAAACTTGGACCGGTTCACTTAAGAAATTATTGTTCCTTAATGAGCTCGAATCCTTAGGGCCAGCGTCTAATCAAATTTTAAGAGGCTTGGGTATGTGTAGTGAGGAATTAGTGATTTTGGGCTAAGGAAAGGGTGATGAAATCCCTCACCTTATCTTGATTAATGGGTTTTGCCCTTAAGATATTTTCAAGTGTGTGCCAAATCAAGATGCTCAAATCACTTGGTGAATTCCTACTATTATATGAAATGCAACCCTAAGAATTAAAAGCAACTAAAAGGATGCAAAAACAAAAATCTTTTATTTTTTTATTATGGTCGACAATAAAAAAAATGAAGTTTATTAGGATTCGACAAAGGAAAAAAAATCCTTTATTTTTATTTTTTTTATTTTTTATCCTAATTGTCTCTAATGTATATGAACTATCTAAAGGGTGGAATTGAAAATACTAGATGGAGAAGTTACCCATAAAAGCAATGCAAAGCCTCGTTGGAGGCAATTCTTCAATCTTGAATCTTCAACTCTTGATCTTCAAGCTCCAAGTTCCTACACAAAGAAAACACACAAAATAAAACCAAACTTAATGAAAATCCTACTTATCACCGGCTTAGTAAAAACTTGATGGGAAATAAATGATTACCTCCTAGAGTTGCAAGTATACAACCTTTATCAAGTTATAGTATAAAAGATTATCGATCCCACGAGGAACGGGAAGTAGGGAGGAGTTTTGCTCAAGTTTTGGTTCTCAAATTATGCGCATGACAATTAGGAGTTTATTCAAATAAAATGGAAGTGATAAATGGTGAAAGTGGATGTGGAGAGATAAAAGAGAGTGGATTGTGGATTATGTGCAAAGGAAGAGAAAATAAAGTTGAGAGTGTGGTGGTGGTTATATGCACATAATAACAAAACTAGGTTTGAGATTATATGCACATGGAGGGAAAATGAGATTGAGAGAAAATAAGTGCAAAATAAAAGAAAGCAAGATTGAGAGAGAGAGGAAGTCAAAATCAAGAATAAAGGAAAATAACAAACAAATGGAAAACAAGGATAAGAGGAAAATAAAGAATAAAAGTATGGAGGGTTAGTTAAAGATATGAGGAATCTAGAGTAGATCCACTTGCTTATCTCAATCTCATGAAAATGAGTTGGATTTGTTAGCTAGTTTCAAACAATCTCTAGGGATCCCACAAATATTGGCTCCACACTTAGAAAGGGTAATTCCTAGAGGGTTCTAGCCTCAAGGTGAATGAAAAAAAATCTATTCTAAAATAAATACAAGAATTAAATACATTGCATGAAAGTAAGCATGAAAGTAAATTGCATGAAATTAAATTGCATGAAAGTAAATCTAAGCTACAAAGCAATAAATGAACAAGAAAGAAAAAAGAAATAAAATAGAAACCAACAACTCCTGATCTTAATCTAATCCTCCTTTTGGTCCTTGGATTAGAAGAAGAAAATTGAAGAAGTGAAAAATTTCATTTATTGTGTAACAAAAGTTACAATTTTGGAAGGTCTCCTCAATTAAGAGTAACCCTCCTCTCCAAATGGAGTTTTACAAAATATTTCACACTCAAAACACTCGGCCTTCACTATTTATAGCCCAGAGGTTGATGTGAACCATTGGATCAAACCTAGCCAAAAGGAAGAGAAATCCACCATTAATGAAATCTGTTGGGAACCGATCGGTTGGCGATCGGTTAATGCTGATTATAACGGTTGGTCAACCAGGTGGTTCCCAACCAATTGTCTTTTCTTGATTTTTCTTCACGAATTTCTCTTGGATCAATTTGGTATCTTGGGCCTTGGTTTGTCTTCAGATTTGGGCTTCAAATATTGGTAGAAATTCGAGAATTTGAGTCATTTGGGCTTTATTCATTATTTCTTTATTAGCACGCAAAATAAGATAAAATAATTATTAGTAATATCGTTATTCATATAACATAGGTAATAAGGGTATAAAAATGTAATTAAAATGTGATAATCGAGAAGCCATTCTGGGCGGCATCCGACACTTCATCATCGGGGTAATCCTTCATCTTGTGATAATGGGTCGTCCTAGCAGTCCGGACCTGTCGAGTCATTCGTTGCGATGCCGGGGGCCGTGATGGCGTCCCTCTGCTGGTCATATTGATGGTAACACTCGGCAATTCATGCCCATTTCTTCTTGGAAGCATCTTGACTTGGGTTTGGGCATTCGTGCGAGCCTATCAAAGACCGGCGCCTTTCGAAGTCATTTTAAGCGGTTGCACTCGATGCTGCGCCTTGATCGGTTTGAGCACAAGCAAGGCATGTTTGGTTCTGAGGCGTTCCTCTTTGGGTTACTCGTACCCCGTACGATAGTACAACTTCGTCGGCATGAATACCGGAGCAACCTATCGTGTGTTGGCGACTTCTCCGTATAACGTTGTTATCGTCGGATGAGAGCGTCTCGCCACGAGAAAATAGGCCTTTCATAAGTCACTTTCGTCGCGGCCTGCAGCGGGTGTGAATCTTCGGCGGGCTCTCGGTTGATTTGAAGCCCGATGCGGCGGCGAGATTCTTCTGTCTTTGTGGAGTGCGACCCGTATCGGGAGTGACCAGCGATTCCTTTAGCGGACCTGGCGATCCTTAGCGGTAAGCCCAATTTGTGATGGCGAGAGTTGGCTTATCGGAAGTTTGGGTGCGAACACGGAGGTAACCGGCGTCAATACCACTTTGTTGAGGTGCTCACAATTTACGATTTGAGCACGGGGCGGAGAGTTAGCTTCTTGGCGGTAGGCTTGAATCTTTGGGTTACGTCGGGGTTGAAGCTTGACGGACTTGGGCTTCAAACTAGCCGTTGTTGGCGACTTCTTGGCGCCTCCTTCTTCCTTTCGCGGGCTTGTTGCACCAAAGCCCGTGCTGCCTTGGCCTTCGGATCACGGCTCTGCAGCGTGAAGCGATTCGTTTGTTCGGACCCATTCATTTATCGCCCGGCTTGTATGAGTCGGCGGCGATCTCGAACTTCGGTCTCCACGAGTCAACTGGACCTTAGATTAAGCCTCATAGCGGACCCGTCCATTGATTCTTTGCACGGGCTAATTGTTTTGCCAGCGGCGTAAGCTCGGCGGGCTCTCTTGGAGAGTCACAACGCCATTGGCGGAATCGACCTTACGCAGATAGGGTGCGATGGATGGCGATTGTTAAGGCTGGGGTATCACCGTCGCTTTGTAGTCTTGGCGTTGGTAGTGGTGAATTTTCGCCTCCGCATCGTGGCCGGCGGATCTTCCTTGCGGCGGAGACCATCTTGGACTTCGGGAGGCCCGGATGCGGACGAGGAAGAGGTATTCCTCGTACTTCTTTTGGTCGAACTTCGAACTTCGACCTCTTCTATCCCGGGATCGGATCGCGGTTGCGACACAACGGCTTCTTTGTTGAAGCCGTTGGCTCTGTTAATGGTGGCTTGTTCATGAGGAAAGTTGGCTTGTTATTCATTGTGGTTGAATTTGTTTTACGGCCGTTGGCCTACAACAAAATTCAAAAGAAATGCCTTTATTTTAAAGTACAATGAAAGCGAAAATTACAACTTTCTCGAACAAGCGCTCGGATCTCTATTATCACGGGATCCTCACTTGTGTGGGTTCTTCGCTGTCTTGGGGACTTTTGTTAGATCCGTGGACCACGCGGCGCAATTCGATCAGTGGAAACCGGGTTACGGAACTCTGAGGCGTGGAGGCTCGTTTCACGAAGGAAGCGGCGCTGAGGATCACACTCACGAAGAAGGAGAGGATCGCCGGGGATCACACTCACGAAGGAGAGGATCAGCGAGGCGGGTGAGATCTACTAGGAAAATCCTGTGCGATACGTAGCCGACCGAGTTAAACACCTCATGATTTGTAGATCGGCGTTGAGCGGACTTGTGCTCGCCGGTGCTTGGAGCGTTGTGTTGGCGGCTTGTATCTCGCGAGAACTCTTACGAAAATCCAAACTCGAAAATCAGCTCACGGAAATCCCGAAATCGGCAAAGTCGGCCGAAGTCAAAAATCCAACCTCCCGAATGAGAAGACCCCCTATTTATAGAATAGGGGAACAACAATGGCCAAGTGGCTCGGCCACTTGGCCGGGTAACGGCCAAAGTGGCCGAGCCTCCTCGGCAAAGTGGCGGATGGCTCGACCAAAGTGGTAGAGCCTCCTCGGCCACTGGCGGAGTGGCTGACAAAGTGGTAGAGCCACCTCGGCTGGCAGTACCCGACCCTTGGCCGGGTTGCCGTTTTAAGCGTTTTCGCGTCGTTTTCCGTCGACTTTCTCGGTCTTCGGGCTTAGTTTTCCTCACGGTGATGTGGCCGTTGTGTTTGAGTGCGTATCCGGTCAACTTCGAGCTCAATCGGCTCATTCGTTGATGGACTAATGCGGTTGATTCCATCTCGTCGACGCTTGAGTTTAGTCGACTCGCTTCGTCGAACTTCGTCGTCGGGCTTCTTCCACGACACGTCGTTTCGTTGGCTCGTACGCTTTGCCGACTCACTTCATACGTTCGTCGACCCGCTTTATGCGTTTTGCGGTGTAATCACGTCGTCGGGGGTTCTGGGTCGCGCTGTCGGACGGATCGTCGGTTGTCAACCCACCGTTTCGAGTCGTTAGATGCGATAAGCAATTTTTAACGCCTACAGGGACGAACTAAAGTGCAAGGCAACATTTTCATCCACTCTAACTTCAAGAAAATGCCAATGGTCATGTCGAACAATTGGGACAATGAGAATTGATCGGCCAATGGTAATATGCTTTCGAATATAAACCTCATATAGCTGCTGAAGTTCAGGTTCCTTCCCATAGAGTGAATGATGTTTTATAAAAATATGATAATTAAAGAAACATGTCATAATTAATACGTAATATAATAGCCAATATGATTTAAATGTTATCTACTAACAAGAACATGTTAACTATTAGCGTAACATGTTAACTATTACGAATAAAAAGTTAACTATTAATCCTAACATGTTAACTCTTACACGAGACGTGTTAACTATAATTGGTCTAATGTTATCTATAATTGGTAGACGTTAACTCTAAAATGTAAAATGTTAACTACAACGTGCAACATGTTATCCATAGGCTGTAATAAATAAGGTTGAGGATTTTGATCAAGCTTATGCAAAAATATGATGATACAATCCCATCGCCTATCGAGGCGGCGTTCTCGGGGCTTATGTAACCATGACCATATTTTATCCAATAGTGCCTCGATTACCTGTGAAAAAAATAAAGCAGTTACTCTTTCAAATCATAATGATTCACCATAACACGTGCTTAAAGATGCAAGTTACTTTGTCATCGACCCTTCCTCCATGGATCGGGTAAAGGAGTTCCTTCCTCGTAATTATGCTATTCATTGTCACGATGACATCAATTTCTAAAAGCAAAACAATTTGTTTGACAGAGGGTTATGACTAAATGACCCGGTTAGCGTATAAAAGCTGAAGATAACATATTCCATTTAACATAAAACTTACAATGGAGTGTTAAAAGCTAAAACACAAAGTTAACATGTAAACTTTGAAACATAACATGTTCCACGTAAAGTTCACATCTTACTGAAGAGAGTTAATAGCTAAATCAACTACGTTGTAGTAAAAGAACAACATTGATCGGCCTTACTAGTGCATTTACGCTTGCAAAATCGCGAGCCATTTGTTCTCCTCGGTTGTGAGTTTAGCATACGTTGCTTGGTATTTTGTAGTTATGTACAAAAGCCCCTGTCTTTGTCAACACTAGTAAACTAAACTTACCTATATCGAGAATCCCCTCATTCACCTTCTTTAAAGCATCGCGATCAACATCCATGAAATCACGTGCTTTTAGCGTCCCATTTTTGCAACTTGTCCTCGTAGTAAATAGTTATCTCTTCTACCTTGTCGGTGACAACAAGTGGTTCATCTTTGTGCTCCCCTTCCTTAGATTTGGTTTCTTTTGTTGAGTGAACGGTGTCCTAACCAGTTGTGATCTCTTAGTAGCTCTTGTGCTTGGAGCTCTACTCCTATGAATCACATACTTTTTGGTCACCGTCTTCTTTGACTTCTTCATGAAGTTGCAAAGTGGGATGTCCTCATCGACCTACCTCTTCTTTGGCATGCACATCCCGGTTGAAGTTGTGTATCCTCCTCTTCATTCAGCTGCTCATCCTCTTCATTCTTATTAACTTCATCTCTCACTTCTTCCTTTCCACTGAAATGCTCCTGAAGGTTAACATCTTCATAATCAGGTACGAACTCATTATCAAACAAATCTCTATCGTCAACATGCCGGTTAGCTTCATCCGTGAGTCGGCTTTCCTTTTTTTACGTGCAATCAACTTCTTCACATTTTCCTTTAAAACTTCGGGATCTATTATGTCATCGAGATCCCTCGATTCCTTTGACTTTTCATTAAGCCTCACGGATCTCGTCCATAAATGTTTGACAATACAATTTCTTTGATTGCCTCGGTGCATGGTATATTCTCGATTTAGCTTAGCGGCATTCCTCGAATTTTAGCGCATCAAATGGTAACTCCTTAATCTCATCTTCCTTTCAAAAGCATCATCTATAGCGTTTGATATAATCGTAAATTAAAAAACAAAAGCAGTTAGCAGTTACTTACAAAAGGTTAGCAGGTAAAGCCCTAAAGTTCACATATGACTTAAGCGAGTTAAGATTACTTACAAAAGGTTAACGGTAAAGGCCTAAAGTTCACATATATGACTTAAATCAAGCGGAGATACAGATATAGTTCACATACGAAGTAATCATTGGTGTGAAATTGATGAACATTAACATCCTATCATCAAAGTTAGTAGTTAAATCGATATGCTTAATAATTAAAACTATAACTTAATATACCTTGGTTTAGATCTTACCAAACCTATTGATGATTTCTTCTTTTCTCCCTTCTTTCTCCTTATTTTTTTTCTCAGTCTTTTCCTCCCATCGGCTTTCTTGTCTTTGATAACTTTTTGGAGAAGATTGTATCTTATGCTTCTTCTTTGGAAGTGGTGGAATCCCTTTTCTTCTAATCCTCAATGAATCATGTTCCCTCATATTTGGCCTACGGTGGATATTTTTCCACCCATGGGCCAAATTCAAATAGGATTCTTGTCATGGTAGCTTTTCGGCTTTTACAACAATTGTGTCCTTTCGGAGAGCCAGTTTCTCAATCATCACCCGTTAGTGAGTGGTGGCTTGAATCTATTACTCGGGGCATATTTTTTAATCCCTATCATTTCATAGTACCATAGCTGCAAATAAATTGTTCCAATTCATCGGTTAATATGCACTACTAATCTGTTATCATGAATATAGTTAAGAGAACTAAACTGAAATATAGTTAACACTAACATCACAAACCCTAACATTAACACGTATATAGTCAACACTAACGACAAACCTTAACATTAACTTGAATATAGTTAACATTAACATGAATATAGTTAACATTAACATCAATATAGTTAATATTAACTTTGAATATAGTTAACATTAACATGAATATAGTTAACATTAACTTTGAATATAGTTAATATTAACTTGAATATAGTTAACATTAACGGTTAACCTTAATTATATTTAACTTTAGTTGATAGAATACAAGTAAACATTCACATGCACAGGTTAACCATAACAATTAAACAAATTAGTACAACTTACAGGGATCAGAGGCATGCATCCAGGAACATATGAAATCCCTAGTTTACTCAGACCTTCCCTATCAATCTTAATTCCTTTCTTCGTCTCGTCATAAATGTATTTTCCCCAGGCCACACTCCTCACTCTTTCAATGCAATCAACATACTTGAACAAAAGCCTAGGGATGCCTTGGACGCTGCTGGGGCACCAAATCATCGAACATTGATAAAGAATCTTCAGCAATACAAAATCCTCAATATCCTTCTTCTTTTTGGATTCAACAAGAGATTCTAGTAGCCCTTCCACGTATCTTCACATATTCTTTGGTGATTCTTTTTCCTTTCTAGTAAATTTCTCAGCAAAATACTCCATCCAAATCCTAGGGTGAGGATCTCTATTGCCGTAAATTATTTTCCCGTCAATTGGGAAACCAGTGTGTTGATGAACCCAGTCCATATCGAAATTAACTATCTTTTTTCTCCCACTTTCGGCATCGGGCAGAGCAAACGTCACTTCATTTCCTACATAGTGACTCAAAACAAGTTCAAGGATGGGTCTATCGACTGCTGGGGGGCCAAATATCACATAATGCTCAAATGTGCATCCTTGGTATGCATCCCAGTGACACCGCCTCATTCTCGGTTCAAGTACTTTCATAAAATCATAGTATGCCTGAAACTAGCGGTAGGTCTAATTTGTGGGGATTACCAGATTTTTCTGCAATAAAAGTTAACATTTAACTTCAATCTATCTAAAGTTAACATCCACGACCAATAGTTAACGGTTATGCCATACACCTTAACAACCATTCACTAGACTTATTATCGATCAATAAATGTTAGCATAATGTGTAAATGCGGTATCAATATCATCAACCAATCTCCATAGTTAACGTTAATAAGAAACGTTATCGAGGTTACAACAAAACATAACGGTCATTCATTTCTAACATTAATATGTTATATTTGAGATCGGGCATATAGTTCACAATGCACCAACATTTGTAACATCAATCTATCTAAATTTAACGTCAACTTACTTTGTCAACTTACTTCTTCACGGATTTCTTTATTTCCTATTACGAACTTGGAATTTCTTTTCTTTTCTTTGGAACCCCTTCGAATGCCCAACGGTCTGGTGGCTTCAGTGTCGCCATTCCACGATGATGACCCATGGCGACGAAGACTTGCGGGGATGGGGATGAGAAGCGGAGGGTCCATGGTCGCCAGCGGTGGCGGTTTCTTAACATTCTTAGAAGGAGAGATCTTTACGGTCGGCGGCGGCAAGAGGATCTTTACCGTTGGCGATGGCGGCAGGGTCTCTAGATGAGGTCGAGGCGGGGGTCTTTGATCGCCGACATGCTCGAGGTCTTGCGTTGGTCAAAGCGAGTCTTCTCCCTCGTCGTTCGTCGGCCTGAGTTCTGCTGTTGCGATGGCGGAGGCGGTGAACAACCGAATTCATCGTCTTGTTGAACCGATTTGGGGAATCTGGGTTCGCCGTCGAATTCGGCCATTGTTTTCGGTTATGCCTAGAGTGGAGATTTGGGGATTTGCGGTTCTTGTGCTAAAACCTAGAGAGAAGAGAGAGGGAGAGGGAGGAGAGAGAGTGAGAATTGATTTGAGTTAGGGAGTGGAGAGTGAGAGTGATTTGAGTTAGAGTGAAGTAGACACGGTTATCAAAATCACGGTAACTATAGCCATAACAGGTTAGGGGTAGAATATGGATTTTAATTTTTCTCTCAAAATCGAGTTGGCGGTGAAACGAATTTAATCATGTATTTTGGGTTTATACACATGGGCAAAAGTCTGAGAGGGCTGGGGCACACAACTTTCAGATTTGGGGCCTTGAAGCAATTTCTCTATTTTTATGCAAAAGATATTGTTCAAATTTCAATTTATTATATAGCCGAGTTCACTGCACAAATTACAGGGATGCCATCGTATACCTATCAATACATGTCACAGCAAATGTCTCCGTGGTTGATGAACGGTGGACATTGACATAGCGGGTGAACAATAGAAACTCTCTTTTAGAAGCTAATCCGGCTTAATTGCACTTAAATACCCTGTAGTTTCCCGTATGTTGTATTCATATACCCTCACTTGTTTTTGATGGCACTAGTCTATCCTAAAGTTCTTAGAACTTGTACTTATATATCCTCATTTGTTTTGGCATTATATGCCCTAAAGTTTTTAAAACTTGTACTTAAACACCCTAAAGTTTTAAAACGATACTTAAATACCCTAAAGTCATGCATACTAACAGATATTTAAGTGTAAGTTTTAAAATAATTAAGTGCATGTTTTAAAACTTCAGGGTATATTAGTGCTATCAAAATAACTGAGGGTGTAAAAGTGCAATTTTAAAAATTTGAGGGTATATAAATGCTATAAAAATGTCATTAGTTTTAAAAATGAACAAAATGAATTCATAAGTTAATTAAACTAAAATAATTTAAAATTTATAACACCAGTCTGAGTCAAACCTAAGATCGTAGGAGACATATTGAAACTTTCAAATGATTCAAATCACCGGCAATGATTTATTAGAATATTTAATTTTAAGTAAGAGTATCATGCTATTGTTAAAATAAGTAACCTTTCACTTCTAATCATCAAATTGCGTATAAAAATGTGCTGATAATATTAAAAATAATAATTTTAAATTTAGTTAATTCAACTAAAATAAATTAAGACAGATAACAAAATGAAAATTAACTATAATTTATAGGGTGAATTAGAGAAATAAAAACTTTACTCAATAATGTGAACTAGTGTTGGTCAATGTTTGACGAATTGTAGCCCAAAGCATCCTCTCTGTTTAGGTTCCATCAGGATTTTTCTACGTTATCTTAAGTGATCTTCATTGATTTTATTATGAAAAAAAAGAATACTTTTCATATATTTTTTTCGTTTTTTATACCCTTCACGTTGTAATAATTTTTAAATTGCCCCCAAATTATTATAATTATTGATTTACCCTCTAAATTATATCCTTATTCCAAATTCACCTAACTTAACAGATTAAGGTATACACATGGAATATTCCGTTTTACCATAGTCATATCTTTTGAAAATGTCTAATCTATCCTTTGTTAAGTTAATCAAAATTAATAATTGTTAATTACAATCCTAGTTCTTCTCTTCTCTTAATCCGTGTATGTAGGTAAAGCCCGACTCATCTAATTTTTTCTCAGAGACTTAATAACGCCAGTTGATCCAGCGCCGTATTTTTTAGAGTGAGGTCCTGATATTTCCCTGTAGAAATCTTTTCCACCATGTTTTAAACTTGTTTCTCACAATTTTGCATGTCTTTTAAAATAGAGTTATCAAAGAAGGCTGAGATCTCAAATAAGAGGGCTCGTGAGAATTATTGTACAAAATGAATTTCTCTATTTAGAAGTTAGAGGGTTGTTATTAACTTTTCCATTAAAAATAGCAGGAACTCTATTTATTAGTATTAAAAGAAGACCTAGGTGAACAATCTTTATTTCATTAACATTTAAATTTTCGTTTAATGATCAGTCTTCTATTGTGAATGACATTTTAATTAAAGCTTTTAGCTTCGGTGAGGGGGAAAGGCGCGCAGTGTTTAAGAATATTGAGAACTAGAAATAAGGATAGAGAGAGGAGGAAAAAGAAGGGGGAGGGAATGGAGATGATATGTGATAATATTTTGGGAGCAAGCAATTTTCAAAAAGTTATGCACTCACCATCCCCCAGCTAGAGTCAAACCCATTCAAGCTCTTTGACCCAAGTTTCATGCTAAAACACCCCTAGCACAACGTTGTATAAAGTCCCTATACTGTATTTTGAAGTATTGGCCAGTTTACCCTTTTGTACCCTTTTGTGGAGTTTCAAATTTTTTTTGTCTCATTAGGCAGCCCCTCATTACATTGTACAGTAAAAAGTGATGGGTTCAAAAGAAGAGAATGACATTAATGGTGGGAGATTTTTTGGAGAAATGAAAATTGGAGGAAACATATTAAGTTTCCTTCAAATAATGTCCTATGTCAAGGTAATATTTTCTTCCCTCTTTAGATTCTACTCAACAACCTTTAACAACCTTCAACTATCAAAATGCTCTTAACTCTTTCCTCTAAACTTCTCTAACAACCAAAATGAAAGAATCTTTAATATGTGTGATTTCGCTAAACACCAATGCAACCCTCACTATAGTCAATTCCGCAACAAGTTTAGCTGAATTGAAGATGCATGCTGTAGAGAATTTAAAAGTATGGTATGAAAGTTTATTGATAAGTTACTCTCTTGAGAACTTTCTCAATGTCTCGTTTAAGCTTCTAAAAAATGAAGATATTCTCAACATGATAGATTATCATCGTTCAATAGGGTTAAATACGATAACCATGACTGTTACTAAAAGAGATGAAGAATCCACGTATGCCATAGGTACAGAAACAGAGTTTAAGTAAGTATTCAAAAGATTCTTTTTAGATTCTGTATACACGTTATAATGGGAACTGTGATACCCGTGAGTGCTATACGCTCCACCATTAAGCCATGTGTCGGTCTTTGCTATAAAAAAGTTGTTCCTCAATATACTTGTGGACAACATAACAGCACAGCTGGTCATTCTAGAGCATCGAGAAGGTGGATTGCGAGTATGCTACAATCAATTATAAAGAGCCTTTCATATATCACCCCAACTGATATTAGAAAGAAATTGCACTCACAATATGGTTTAAAAGTTAATTATTCTAAAGCTTGGCGTGCTAAAGAGACAGCAAAAGACTAAATATTTGGTTGAGCAAGGCATTCATATGGTTTACTACCCTGGTTAGTCCATTAATTTATTAACCTTAAATGTGATCCATTAACCTTAAATGTGACATTTCATAATGCTATGTGACGTATAAGTATAATATGTGATGTTTAGATGTCATATGTGACATTTATGTTTTATATGTGATCTTTCATCCTTAAATGTGACAGTTCGATATCATATGTGATATTTTGATTTTAAATGTGACATTTAGACCTTATATATGACATTCACTGCTTACATGTGACAGAACTTATTCATCATTTAATAAGTTATTTGTCCTTTTAATCATTAATTAAAGGTACCAAATAAAGGTGGCGGAAATAAACCCGGTGATATCGTCATCATTGAACAAGAAGAAAGGTGATTCAAGCATTTATTTGTGTCCTATAATGCATGCATCACGAGGAGTTTCTCGAGGGATGTAGGTCATTGCTCTTTACATGTGATATTATGCTTTTTATGCGACCTTTTGTCTATTATGTGTGATCTTTACTAGTGGCGTGTGACATTACTCTATTATTTGTGACTTTTATCCGTGATTCGTGACAATTTGTTGTTCATTGTGACATTTATGGGTTATATGTGACACATTGTTGTACTTTGTGATAGTGAATTTACGTTTTGATATTTATTTACATATATAGTCATATCACTTTCAATATTCTTTGAATATTTCAATAGTTAGATTCGTGTGGGAGAACACTTCTGTTCTTTGAAATCTTTGAGATATCGGCTCAAAATCGATGAAGTTAACGATGTGTACGGTAAACATGTGTGTGCTACTATTAATTTTATGCATAGAGATGTGTACATCTGCGATTAGTTCATGACGTGAAGCTTTCAAGAGAAGTTAAGAGCCAATTCTCTTTCATTCCAAATTACAATAAGCCGGATGTGCATAATAAACAGGTTGACATACTTCTCCCAAGACAGAGAGAGACAAGGAAGAAGTAAGAATAGATGTATTAACAATCAATGAGAAAAAGACATCGATTAAATGCTCAAGATGTCACATTGAAGGACATAACCGAGCCACATGTACTGAACCTATCCAAGACTAACGTTTCTTGGCAGAATTAAAGCTCTTTTGGGGCTGTTGTCTATTATTGTTTGGGTCGAAAGTTGTTTCCATTTGTAAAACTAGAGAAAATTACACTTTTGGTTCTCAGTTACAAGAAAATTGAATAACTCTCTCACAAACTCGAACAAAAGACGCTACAAGTGTAGATCTCTTATTTTCGTGGGACTTTGCACGTCTTGGGGGCCGTAATCCGTGGACCACCGGCGGCGATCGTCGAATCGGCGGGGTTTAGTTAGTGCCGCCAAAACAAGAACCAGCAAATATCTTAGCAAGGTAAGATATCTACTCTTCTCAAGAATAAGTCAAGGCTTAAACTCGAGGAATCTCCGCGTGGATCGTGTTCTTGAACTCAGGAAGCTTGGATTTCGATTTTCCCTTTCGATGGCCGACCTCACGCCCAAGTGGGCGTAGGAGAGTATTTATAGTCTTTGGAAGCGTGCCTCTGAAGAAACACAAGTGTCATAAGTGCTCCATATTTGCGGTTGGCGCGGCGGCTCGAGCGCCTGCGTAAACTGCCTCGCTAGCGGCGGCGTGCGAACACCTAGCTAGCGGCGGTAAAACTGCCTCGGTACGACAAGCGGCAATATCGTCCCTTCATTTGGCATGCGGTTTCCACGCTTTTTAGGCATGATTAAATGCCTAAATTACGCCTAGTGGGCGTATCTTCAGCGTGTAACCGCTATTAGCGATGTGCGAGCGTTTCTGCGTTGATAAAGTCAAGTGGGCCCCACGGCATTGATTTAGACCCTTCGAGAGCTCATTTTAAGTATTACGGGTGTCACCATTATTTGGCGAGACACAAGTAAGTGTCTCGCTAGTCGCGAGACACATCAAATGTCGCTTATGGCGAGACACACACAAAATGTCGCTAACGGCGAGACATCAAATGTCTCGCTTCGTGGCGAGGCACGAATGTCTCGCTCGCGGCGACACATCAAAATCTCGCTAGTGGCGAGGCACACATAAGTGTCTCGCAGCGTAGCGAGACACAATCTTCATGTGTTGACTTCTTGAGATTTCGGCGGCGTTGTCCTTGATCTTCTCATAATTTAGTCATATTTGAGGTTCTTGACAATTTTTGATGCCTCTGAGATACCCCTCCAAAGTTTTGAGACTCCTCGTATTTTATCGAAGTGCGGAATACTGGATAAGATGTCTGCTTATACGTTCAGCGTTGAACTTTGTAGAAGAGGCCCATGTTTTGCTTCAGTTTCTTGAATCACGGCTGTGGCGTCGTGACCATACTTTGGGATCAATAGTTGTTGCATTTGTATTTGGATTGATTGAAATGTCGAAGTCGATTTTGGACTAATCATCTTCATCTTGAAAGTCACCACTTGGGTTATAATTGAAATGCCTTGAGAATCATTGAGGAAAAGCGTCGTCGGTTTTGAATATCGATTCGGGAAAGCTTCTATATGTAATATCTGGAATTGTCTCACTTGAAGAAGCGGCGGGGCAATAAAGTGTCGCTCAAAAGGACCGCCACAGTCATGCGAGGCATGCTTGAGCTTCGGGCGATGTAATGGCACATTGCATGCATTAGCAATGAGTTACAAAGTGCATTAAAATCACGGTAGGAGAAAGTGCTTGACCCGGCAAGAAGAATGAACCAGTCTCAAGTTATTGCTTGTATGATAGATATAGGATTTTGGCAAACCCTCACCATCAGCGGTTTGATGAGCCTTTACCAACTACCGTTTGAGTTGGGCTAGTGTATCTGAAGTCCGACATGTTACGTTGTGCTAAAGAGTGAATTCTCTTAGACTTTATGCTACGATATTGAATCGTAGGCTCGGTCAATTATCCGGGAATTGATTACGGCGGCATGTGTTAGATGCGGACTTATCTCGATAAGGGGCGGAGATATCCTATGCATGAAGGCATAGTTTAGGTGCCATTAGGTAATGACATCTATGCTCACGATATTGAATCGTAGGCTTGATCAATTATCACGGGAATTGATTACCCGCGTGTGTTAGGCGGTGACTTATCTCGATAAGGGGCGGAGATAACATCCCTATGCATAAAGCATAATTTAGGTGTCATTAGGTAATGACATCTATGCTACGATTTTGAATCGTAGGCTTGTGGAATTTGTGTTTTCTCTTGGGTAGCGAACCCATTGTGTCTTCTCTTGGGGCAAAACGAACCTGTTGTGTTTTCTCTTGGGGAACCATTGCAGGAGTAGACCTCTCATTCATAAAAGGAATCGAGAGGGATTTTGACCGTGGTCCTAGCGTAGGAAGGTTTGACCAAGTGGGAGTGAAAATTAAAAATGATCCTACTGTAGGAAGGTTTGATCGGGATAGGAGTTTTGAGACAATCCTAGCGTCGGAAGGTTTGATCGCTCAATCTGAAATGGACCTCTCGTTCATGGAAGGAATCAAGAGGGATTTTGACCATGGTCCTAGCTGGGAAGGTTTGACCAGGCGGATATTTGAGACAATCCTAGCTGTCGGAAGGTTTGATCGCTCAATCTTGAAATGGACCTCTCGTTCATGGAAAGAATCGAGAGGGATTTTGGCGTGGTCCTAAGCGTAGGAAGGTTTGACCAGGATAGGAATTTTGAGACAATCCTAAGCGTAGGAAGGTTTGATTGCTCAATGTGGAAGTGGACCTCTTGTTCATGGATTATCCACCCCGGCTTTCTTAGCAAGGTATGGGAGTGAGTAAGAAGGAAGAAGCGGTTTAACCTCTTATATTCATCGGAGGAAAGGGGCGGTTTATACTCGTATACATGGATGCGAGAGCAGTTTATACCATTATACAATGAATCTGAAGGGCGGTTATACTCGTATATACTGTCGAATCAGAGGGCGTTTATACTCGTATACAGCCGAGTCGGAAGCGGTTTATACTCGTATATACACAGTCAGTCGGCGGTTTATATTATACAGCCGAGTCAATTTTGATTCGACTTATTTGTTAAGGCGCCGGCTTCAACTTGGATGATGGCCTTGAGAGCTAAGCAATCCTTTGTAGGATGGAGGATCCTCGTAGTACGCACGGTATTTAGGGTCGAAGTTTTGTTAACCTCCTCTTGATTTGTAATTGGAGGCAACTTGATCTTGTTGTTATCAAGGAGGTGTTTGAAGATGATTGGAACTTCTTCGTCCTTGAAAGAGTATGTCTGTGGAATTCGATTTAGAAGCTTTTGGCATCGATAGTTCGGACGTTTGATTATCAGCGATCCGAGGCCTTTCCTCTATTACGAGAGGAAAAATTTACTACGAAGGTCGGCCGTCATTTTGCCTCTTCGGCTTTCTTCCCGAGGCGTTAGGCTTGTTCTCCTCGTATTTTAGGTCTTTCCACGTAGTTGGTGGGGCGACCCCATGACTTCGGCAATTCTATAGAAAGATTGTTGTGGCAAGTCTTCAATATGAACTCTTGATGGTGGATCCACGCAATTCATAGCTTTATTGCGGAATCGCTTACGAAGATGTCGATTGTCTCCCCACCTTCGCTTTTAGTCTAGGAGAGTTCCAATTGAGACTTGGTGTCGTCATCGAAGAAGTTGAAAAGAACTTTCCATGTCCTCCCGGTTAATACTCCGGCCTTGAGTCTTCGATACCAATCGAAGGCACTGCATGAAAAGTACCGACAAATGGCCGAACCATCGAGGCTCGTTTCGAGATTACCCCAAATGTGATTTGAAGTAAATCGGTGTTGTGAAGGTGACCCTCTCGAGTCAAATGGTGAAGTTGATCAAATTGAATTTGCGGGTAAGGGATTGAATCCCACTCTCTAGGATATGGACACGGGATACGGTCCTTTTGACTTCTGTGTGGACATCAAAGCATTGATTTTATTTTCAAGCTCTTTCATCCTTTCGCCATCATCTTCCCCTTGTTTTGGATCGCTTCCAATAGGAAGAATTGGACCATTTCCACCTTGAGCATCGGATGTAGCTTTCTTTGGAGGTTGATCGGTAAATGTGTTCATCAATCTCGAATCACTGTCTTCAACATTATGGTGGGTTACTCCACCTTGTTATTTGGTTTATTGTGGACCCGGGTTGTGCAACCGTTTGGGTTTGCAACTCCCTCATCTGTTGCATGGCTAGCTCCATCTCTGTTCTCATTTGACCTTAAGCTCTTCTCTTTGCTTAGCTAAGGCTTCTTGTAACATTTGAGCGAGACATCGGGAGTAATGGTAAAAGCTTCTGGGATGACAACCAACACTTGACATTGTGTCATCGGAATCGCCGAATTGATGTCGAGCTTCGTCATCGGATGACTCTCCCTCATGCATCCTTCACGTAGTCGATCGTTGGGTAGCTCGCAATTATGCAGAGACATTCTTTGAAATCGAGATTCAACCTTTCCTCCGGAGTGAAGTCGGGATCTAAATCCGTCGCCGGTCCTTTCCTTTGTTCACCATGTTGATAGTCGCTTGGAAACTCATCAAAGCTGGATGGGCGATCTCTTTCTTCTTCGGCGTCGTCTTGACGTGGCTTGAGTTTCCGGCGTGAGGAAAGCGAATCTTGAAGCTCTTTGTGGGTGGCGTTCGACTCAAAAGCAGGCACATCGATAACCATGTCTTAATCAATTTTGCACCGAGCAAGAGCAATCTATTTCGTCGATCGTCCTCTTTAGGTGTGTTGCTACCCCGATGATGTGGTTGGTGTGGTTTATCACGGTTTGTACTTCCACCCTAAGTGTAGCGTTGTCCTTAGTGGAGGACCGTCTTCTTTTGGGGCGTCGGCCATTTGATTTGAGAGACAACTTCCATCGCTTGGCGTCGTCATCACGAAGTTGCTACGTATGAATCACAAAGTGCGGTCATCTCTCGTGATTTTGCGAGTCACTTGCCTCAACTTATTCTTCTCGTGACTTCGTGGACCCCTTGTGGGATGCTCAAGCGAGATGCAATTGGAATTCTAGAGACACGAGATATTTTAGCTTGCTCAAGACTCTTACGGTAGGTAATCCAAGCGTTTCTTCACTGGAACCTTGCTTTTATTTCTGGTTGTGGACCAAGCGACCAAACAAGTTGTGGTTCCGGACTTAAAGGTTGATACCTCATCAGGAGTGGAAGAAAGGCGGGAAAAGCCCATCTTTGTCAATGCATGGAGGGCTTGCCGCTTTTGGCGGCGATTGGCTATCTGTGAGCGGTTTACTACTCGGCTGTTGGCGAGGGCAGCAATTTGTCTGGTGGCGAGGCGGTTCCTACGTTGGCGAGGCGGCTTTCGAGCTGTCGGCGAGGCGTTTACTGCTATCTCGGTGAATGTTGTTGGCGAGGCGGACTCTTGAACCGATTTTGATGTCGACCGGGATCCATGCTTGGAGATTTTGAGCCGTTTCTTTGGTTGATTTTGACTCTTAGCCTTGCGAACAACGATGCGTGCTTTCGAGCAAAGCGTGCGGCGTTTTTAGCGGCGCTCCTTCTTTGTCAATCGGGTCCTTTTGGCGAGAACCCATTCTTCCTTGGCGAGTCTTGCGGTTGAAGATTGCGGTTTGTTGATGCCTTTGATCCGTGAGTTCGATAGTGAACTCCATCCGTTGACTCGAGCCTTAGCGAACTGGCGAGGCCATCTTTTGGCGTCGTCTTTGGCGAGCTCTCTTCGTCGGATCGGTTGAGATCTTGTTGAGAGAAATGCGCCTGCATAGCGAGCGAAGATCGTTGCACATTACAGAACGAACCTCCCTCTTAGGGGATGAGATCCTCCGATATTTGCGGGGTGAGGACTTCGATGTGGAAGAGGAGAGATACTCTTAATTTGGCTTGATCGAAGAAGTAGTCTATTCCATCAATCATGAGGTCGGCACTTTCATTTGCAAAGGCTGCGACACAATGATCTCGGGCTCGAGACCGTTGGCTCCCGTAGTGCATATCGTGTTTGGGTGAAAGTTGTTTCCATTTGTAAAACTAGAGAAAATTACACTTTTGGTTCTCGGTTACAAGAAAATTGAATAACTCTCTCAAACTCGAACAAAAGGCGCTACAAGTGTAGATCTCTTGTTTTAGTGGGACTTTGCTGTCTTGGGGCCAGTAATCCGTGGACCACCGAGCGCGATCGTCGAATCGGCGGGGTTTAGTTAGTGCTTCGCCAAAGGAAACAAGAACCGGCAAATATCTTAGCAAGGTAAGATATCTACTCTTCTCAAGAATAAGTCAAGGCTTAAACTTCGAGGAATCTCGTGGATCGTGTTCTTGAACTCCGGAAGCTTGGATTTGATTTTCCCTTTCGATGGGACCTCCTGCCCAAGTGGGCGTAGGAAGTATTTATAGTCTTTGGGAAGCGTGCCCTCTGAAAAACACAAGTGTCATAAGTGCTCCATATTTGCGATTAGCGGCTCGAGCGCACCATGGCGCCTGCGCTAGCTGGCGGCGGTCGCGGCTACCTCGTAGCGGCGAGGCGGTATGGGCTGCCTCGGCGACAAGCGGGCAATATCGTCCTTCAGTGGCGTAGCGGTTTCCCGCTTTTAGGCATGATTAAATGCCTAGAATTACGCCTAGTGGTATCTTGGCGATGTAACGCCTGTGCGTCACGAGCGTTTCTGCGTTGATAAAGTCAAGTGGGCCCCACCGGCATTGATTTAGACCCTTGAGAGCTCATTTTAAGTATTCGGGTGTCCGTATTTGGCGAGACACAAGTAAGTGTCTGCTAGTCGCGAGACACATCAAAGTGTCGCATGGCGAGACACACACAAATATCTCGTAACGGCGAGACACATCAAATGTCGCTTCGTGGCGAGGCACACCGCAGTCTGCGGCTCGCTGAGACACATCAAAATGTCTCGCTAGTGGCGAGGCACACATAATCATCGCGGCGAGACACAATCTTCTCATGTTGACTTCTTGAGATTTCGGCGGCGTTGTCCTTGATCTTCTCATAATTTAGTCATATTTGAGGTTCTTGGCAATTTTGATGCCTACAATTATATGTTACTTTTATCATTTTGTTGTGACATTTATGTGTTAAATCTGTTTGTGTGACTTATTAGTATTAAGCTGTGATACACGTAGGCATGTACTTTGATTCTATGTAATATGCCAAAATAATTTATGGAGTAATTAATCACAAATGCACATTTCATCAATGTCACATAAGTCTCAAAATTTACAAAGAAATTAGTCATATCCAACATAGAATTATGTTTTGCGTGTTTGTCTAATACTTCTACTCAATCAATGGTATATCATTATCCCCAAAATATAAAAGATATTCAGAATTATCTACATCTAACTTCAATCCCGGCTTCTTAATTCTCGGCCTTCATATAATTTGAGCGCAAGTCATGCTATTAACATTTGAGACTCTCTTTGTAAAGCTTCAATGTCCATGGCCTCTTTTCCTTCTAGGATCGCTTTGATATATAAATATGTATGTATGCTATAATCATACCTAAATAGAAAAGAGGTGAAGTACTGATCATATCTGACAACAAACAAGATTATGTATCACATTGAATGTGTAAAAGTCAAAGGTGATACAAAAACATCATGAATAATATCTACACATCACGAAAATGATGAACTGTCACAAATAATGAGTATAAGTCACACGAATATATAAATATCATATAACACCGGCATATGTTCTGATAAGGAGTATATGTCACACAAAATGTATAAATATCACATGAGACATGCATATGTCAATGAATTATATGTCACCTGGAATGTATAAATGTCTCATAACACCGGCATTTGTTGTAAAAATAGAGAGTGCCGATATGGTGTAGGAGTGACTAAAGACATTAATTGTCTAATTCTAAGGATTCTCCATTTCTCTGGTTTATAAACTTTGGGCTTAATTTATTAGGCGTCACGTACAAAGCCAATTCTCGAATTTGGGAAACATCCTTAACAAAAAGAAGAAGTTCAAGCCAAGATACATGAATTTGGAAATGTAAACATGAGTACACCTACCACATTTAGATGCGCTTATTTATTTCATTAATTTATTGTTTATTGATTTGTACCTAAAGTTAATTTTATTAACATAAATTTCACATGCAAAAAATTAGGACTAATGCACCATAGTTGTTGTCCCCTTGGTTCATTCCTAACTAGCATTACATGAATTCCGAAGGTTGCATGTCTGAAGGTATGAGAAAAATAACTTGTTATGTACTAAGTTTTCTGCCAATGCAATGCAAACATTTTATACTCTTGTCGTATAAATTTCCTTTTCATTGTTGCTTATGTTGCCAATTAAGGTAACTAATCCCCAAGGCCTATCATAAAAAGTTGATCTTTCCTACTATTCTAGCAATTTGTTTAGAAAATCATTTTCAGTTCCCAACATCTTCGACAAGATAATCAACTAGTTATGAAGCCAGATGATTTTATCACAGATTCAATCTAGTCATATATTTGATTAGGATGCAACAAAGATTCACGGTTTGG
Organism: Asparagus setaceus; assembly: GCA_012295165.1. Classification (NCBI taxonomy): domain Eukaryota; kingdom Viridiplantae; phylum Streptophyta; class Magnoliopsida; order Asparagales; family Asparagaceae; genus Asparagus; species Asparagus setaceus. The sequence goes on along the minus strand of CM022706.1, from coordinate 44,732,591 downwards.
ACTAAAGAGAAAATGGAGTCTGGATATTTTCTATTTGATCTTGACAATATAACCATGACACGTGAAACACTAATCTAAAGAAGTAAAAGTTAAGAAAATAGATACCATCAATTTCACAGGAATTGTAAACTCTACTGGGTAATTGAGAGCTAGGCATATCAACAAACACTTAGTGGGTAAACAAAATACACAAGTGAAAATAAAAGCATAACGAATCCGATGCAGTTTGAAGAATTAAAAGACACTCATTTGTAGGAAAAAGAACAGGCCTTGAGGGTGATTTTGCGCAATCTACGATAAGAGAGAAATTAACTAGAAACGGAAACAGAAATCGGATGATGAAGAGTGACTTGGGCTCGGTACTGGGCTCCTAGCCGAGGTTGCAGACGTCGAGCTTGCAGTTGGCGGGGTCCTTGTCAGAGCGAAGACGATGACGAGCTTCCTGCTCTAGCTGTAGGGGTGACGATGGAGCAAAGAACACCAAGGAGCGTCGACGAAGATGGATCAAAGCTATAGGGGTCGACGACGGATAGCTTGCGGTGTCGGCGGTCGAGGTCCTCGTCGCTGGCGGCAGAGGAGTGGGATCTTGAGAGAAGGGTGATAAGAAAAAAGTAGTTGCAGAGGATTTAGAAAAACGTGCATAGAAGAGGGAAGAAATTGTGGTTTTATTTTAAATGGGAAAGGTAATTTCGAATAGCTTTATTGGGTAGTGGGTTTCTACACTGTTTGGGGATAGTTGCACTAAAGTTTCAATACAAGGATTGGGGAGCATAGGTTTTGGGTGGGGAGGAAGCGCATAACATTAGTTTTGAAAGTTCCTCCAAGCAATTTTCCTAAGATTTTATCCGGAAAAGAAAGAAGGGCGAAGGGAGCGAAGTAAAATTTTTATAGTGCCTTTGGCCTACACGAGAATCAAACCTAGCCCTCCCACCCCCTCTCTGCCCCCACGAGGGGCGACCGCGACTTTAATATCACCTCTGGCCGCCCAGTAAATTTTTGAGTACTTGTATAATATTGGAGGGTGGGGATGGCGTGGAAGTTTGAAGGAGAACAGTAATGGTTGAGCTTCTTTCCAAGGGATTTTGGACAAAAAGTAGATGCTATCTGCAAAGCGCATCCTAGGGGAAGAGATTGGTGGCTCCTAGAGGGTATGTCGGGAGTTTGAGACTGATGTTTATTGCCAAAATATTAAATATGAAGAGGGATATAGTGGTCATTTTATATTAAAAGCATCAAATTCTAATACTAATAATCGCATTGGAGGGTAACACTTGAAGGAAGTGAGAAATTTGGAGGGTAAATCGGCAATTATAACAATTTGGAGGGTAAATTTAAACACACCTACAATTTGAAGGGCATATCTGAGAAAAACCCTTTTTGCTCTCTTTGTAAATAATAGTACGCTTTATCATCAAAACATCAGGATCAGAGTTTTCTAAAGAAGTGGATTGGAAAACACTATACTAGCCAACTTGCATGTGCATAATACACGTGCTAAAAACCCTAAATTGAATTATGAAAATAGAAATGTATGTGTTTGTGTATGTATCTCTACCATATATTTTTAGAAACTAAAGCAAAAGTTTATTTTAATAATTTCTATATTTTAATTTAAAATATTATTTTTAGAAATTTTAATTTCATTCATTTGAATTTTCAAAGAATTTTTTCTCCAAGTATATATTTTTAACAATATTGTATACCCATTCTCACAGATTATATGCATCACCTCTCTAACAAACACAAAATCCAATCAATCTGATTATATCCCAGTACTCTTAAGTCTGGCCAGTCCGTCCAAGCTGTGAATATTTCATTTTGATGGGTGGTAATAAATTAATAATGTATGAATGTTTATGTTGCTTAGAAAAGTAAGAAGGACGATCAAAATCTCTATGGTTCAACGATGCTGTATTCAGATAATAAAGAGCAAATTCTCCTGTGTTTTTTAACCGCCCCATCTCAGTTAGTAATAAAGAGCAACTTCATTTATGTAGAAGAATTCTCTTGACAATATATATCTTTATTTATTTATTTATTTTACTATAGGAACTTTTTGTAGGCTATTTGATGAGTTAATTTATTGACGTTTGGACTGTCTTTGGCAGCCATTCAAAAGTTAAGTCAGAATTAATCTAGAATCAGTGTAAGAATAAATCCGGTAGGGATGGTTTGTCCAATTTAAGAGTCACTTTTTGCCAAAGGAGACCGAGCCATCCTGTTTAGTTTTTACCAAACACAATTTTATGAAAAATATGGTATACCTTGCTCAATTCTGAGTAATTGCCAAACGAAGCCTTAACCGGATTAGACCAGATTTTGCTACATTTTTGCCACAGTAATCTATTTAAGGTCTTAACTAGATTTGAATTGATCCAGGGAGGGAACTGGATCAACTGTGACCAAGTTCAAGGTCTTTTGAACTAAAATAATAGGTCTAGAATTGGAATGGGACTACTTTTTATCAAACACATTTTGCCCTTTCCACTAACCTGGTTAGTGGGAAAGTTGCCAAAATGGCTTTTAGCATTGATTTCAATTTTGTCTAGGATGATCATATAATTAAGTTACATCCTACTGAACATTTGCCAAGCATCACTTACTTTGTCTTACTCTGTTTGAGTTTCAAGCCATCACAACTTAATAATTTTTTTAGCTAAAAATAGACTCAGTACCCTTAGAGTTTGAATTAAAATATGAGGATAGCTTCCATGTTTCAAAAAATAAATTCTAATTCTATCCACTACTAAAAAGATAGTGGACGAATCACTACTTTATCGCTACTGAAAATAGACCCAACATACTCTTTATTTATTTATTTTATCTTTGTTCTCTGTTTCTTCTATTATTATTTTTTTCATGATCTGGTTGCAGCCACAAGGTGGTATTACCCAGCAAACTAGATTTGACTAGTGATTCATTTCGAGCCATTCTAAGTTGACAAAATATTTTGAATATATAGTGGTATGCATATAACTCAGATTTTACATTTGGATTAGCCAGACCATGCCATGTCGGGAAAACGACTCGATCAATAGGTATTCAACTTAACTCAAAAGTGTGGGACATCTGCACTTAGCCCAATAATCAAGATTACGCCCTTAGCCTTGACCAACAAGTCCAGATACGCGGTGATGTTCCATGACGACCGGACCCATTTGGATACTATAAAGCAATATGTTGAAACCCATTACACTTGAAGTAGTATCGAGAATAAGGATTTGGGGTGGTAGTTTATATAGTAGAACTATCATATCCGATAGAGTTTTAGACTTCGAAGATTTTGCGGGCTGAGAGCCACTCCCTCATTAGAAGCACTCCCATGACCAAAAGACAGAGTAATGCCACTACTCGTTGGTCGTTGCTTCTCCTTTAACTACTTCTTGGCCTTTGTGGATAATTTGAAGAGATCATGATATGACCAATAAGATTGAAGTTCAACCATTTCGAAGCTCGAACGAAATCCACTCAGAAAATGAGCATTGATTTGCTTCTCCGGCTCTAATATGCGCGTCGCAACACGAGATGATTGAGTTCTTCCATGCACTCCTTCACGAGCATTTCGTTTTCTTAAAATGGTGCACCTTGAGATAAGTGTCATGCAAATAATTGTCTAGTAACAACTTCTTCTTAAGCTCCTTCTTCATCTTCTCCCATAGGTGATCTTAGACTTGCTCGTATGCGCTTGCTTATTCTTGAATTGCTCCCACCTACTAGAGGCATGCTTCTTGAGCTTGATGGTGACAATCTTAACTCTTTGTGATCGAGATACCTCATTGGACTCAAATACTTGCTCAATAGTGTTGAGCCAATCTAAGAACTCATGTGGTTGGATTCACCCTTCAAACTCCGAAATGTCAATTTTGACATCTAATCCTCACTGATAAACTCACCTCTTTAACTTTGACAATAAGAAAGAGCCTCTTCATTACTCAAAGCTTGGTTGCAAGCTCGATGGAAGGGTTTGTCTCCTCCTGCATGGCTCAAAGAGCCTTCCTACAAATTATAGTGAGAAACATATTGAGAGGTAGTGTCTTGATGTGCACGCCACTATTGAAGTTCTTGCACTTGTCTTCTTCATTCCAACTCAATATCTGGAAGATCGCGTTCTTGAGTAGAGGTCACTTCAACATTGGATCGTTGCTGTGGACATCAAGACATGATAAGCAAAGCTCTGACACCACTTGATACCAGCCGATATGGATGAGATAGATGAATTGATAATCAGAGAGGAAGCCGATCACTCTAATGATACAAATAGTGCTGTATTAGAATAAACAATGGAAAGTCAAACCTTTCTTCAAACCCAAAATCAAGATCACCTCCATCATTTTTTGCCAAATCCCAAAATCCTTCTTTCCATCAAACTTCTCAATCTTGATCTTCATAATCAAAGAACTTTTCATTTCTATACCGCGAAATTGAACCTTTCTTTAAAGATAAGTCAGATCTAATTGATCCAGCTCTGATGTCAATTGTTAGCACACACCTATAGCAACCCGATACTGGTTATTGGCCACTAACCGATATTCTACGTAAAAGTTTTGCCTGCAAAAGCATCATCAAAACTCCTAATTAGACCTCCTTCTCTTTAGAGCAATCGATCACTTGACGATGTGGAAACTCAGAGAAACATGTGTTTGAACGAAATAGAAGAGCAAATAGTATAGAAAAGAAACAAATGCACAATAATACACAAGATTTACATAGTTCGGAAATCACCTACATCCACGAGGAGAGATTTGAGTCTTCTTTTACTAGAGATTATAAAGACACATTCTCTCCTGTGTTCTTGAAAGAACCCATAAGAAATCCTCTCTTAATCTCACCAAAAAAAAATCTCTCTCAAACTTCTAGATTTCTCTCCTTAGTTTCTCTCTATCTCTGTTTTACAGTATGCAACTCTCCTTGACTTTTCTCATAAAACCCTAAACCTGGAAGACCTCTATTTATAAGGTTAAACCAAGTCCAAAGTCAAATACGACTCCTAACCCAAATAGAATTTCAAATGAATCAGAACACCCCCAAAATCAGTCAAATCGACCAATCCATTTGACTGGTGTGACCGGCCGGTATATTAGCAGTGCCACCCAGCCGGTCACACCTGCCGGTGTACTACCTCCGCTTTGCCATTTCGTCTCGTTTCACCTCCTGTTTTGATTCCGATTCTTCCGATATATGTCTCCTGGGCTGAAATATAATGCTATTTCCAACAATCAGTCGATCAATCAACAAACCAGCGTATAACAAAGGTTAAGCCAATTCAGAAGCACTAGCTCCTCATCTTTCATGCATAAATAATATCCATAGCACTGAAAACAAATGAACATATGGCAACCATTTAACAATAATTTTATATCATTCCGAACAATTCCAAATTCATCAATTAGCATTGATACAACATTAGCGTTGCTGTACAACAACTTATTCGGGAAATTAACACACATACAAGAGAGGCATAAAGATCCTAATATACAGCAGCATTCATGCATGCGCGCATCAAATGTACTGTAGAGTCTTTTGTTCCACCTGCACCATGTCATCACCGACAACCTTGTCGACCATACTACCATTCTTCACAAAGATAAACGTAGGAGCCGAACTTACCCCGTATTGAGTAGCAAGACTCTGCACTCAAACGCAAATCATAAGTCACAAATTAGCTAGGTTGAGACGTCGATGACGATAAGATCTTACGGTAGCTCATTGATGTCAACCTCGACAAAAGTAGCCTTGTCGATGACCGATATCGTTAGAGATAGCCTGAGGAGGGCTAGGCCTGCCGAAGCGCATGTCTGGCAATTAGTAGCAGAGAAATAGGCCACCCCCTAAAGAATAAAAATGTTAACTCTACATGAGTAGTAATTCTATCAGGACACCCATATAGAAATAAGGCGGGCAATTGGTGCTATTGATCACAGAGAGAATGTACAGAGTGACACTTTAAAAATTTTAAATGTTGTCTTTATGGTTTAGTCCACCCGCCCCGCTCCTATAAGATTTGTGTTCTGAATAAATAATACAGAGATTTTGTAACTGAACAATTCAACACGCAAGTTTTAAACAAGCACATTAATTGAACAAGGGTTTCAATTTCTCGATATATATTCCTTAAATCTTTAATATTTTGAAATTAATCCCTCAGATCATTGAAATTGAGACTAGTTTCCCCAAGAGCAGGAGCATCACGATATATAAGAACGGGGAACTGAAAGCAATTTCAAACAAAAAATATTAAACAGGCTGCTAAAAGTTAAAAAAGTAAGTTCGGGTTTTTGATTATTACGAGCTTATCAGACTGAATGACGTTCTGGTTCCACTCCTCAACAGTGTGGACATCGATCACATCCGCCATTGCTCTCTCTAACCATGGATTCAGACCAATTAAAATCAGGAAAAAACACAAACCGATCGCCTTCGCCATTTTCAAAGCGACTCAAAAGATTGAAATTTCGTTTGACATTTTGGAGAAGCAAACCTCCCTGTTATATAGCCAAATTCATTGCGTCAATTGCAAAAATTCTATGCATGCCACTTTATGCGGGTCCATGGGATGTGTAGACGTCACTGTATACGTCTGTTCTTGTGCACATGAATAGATAAACCAAAGCATGGTGGAAGCTTTATCCGTAAGTCACCAAGGCATAATTAGCTTGGTTAAGCACACAATCAAAATCATATTCTATTCTATGCCATTAATTTTGAAGTATTCATTCCGTTCATGTTGATCAACATGTTTCGGATGCTCCACAAACATAAGAAAATTGGCTGTATTTAATTAGTTCATATTTCTACACATCTCCTTTGTATTGTTTGTTGGGAAACCAAAGACAACGATCCCAAGCGCCAATCAAATATGACAGAGAAATGTAAATAAGGAATTAACAACAACACAATCAACCACAATAGATAATCGATATAACGTGGTTCGGCAAAATGTGACTACATCCACAGACAAGAAGAGAGCTTTCTTTCACTATACAACCACCCTCAAAGTTTACACAAAGCTTGAGACCCAATAACAATGGGAACAATAGGAAATTACAAGGGTTTACCTCACTAGCTCGAAACCTACAACCCACTTGTAGAATCTCCTCATAACCAATAGTAGAAGAACCTAACTCTCCAAGATGATGTAGAATGTTGAACAAATCAACCCAAGGATGATCTCTTCACAAACTGTAGCTTTCTCCCACAACTCACACTCACAATTATATGGAGGAATGAATAATATGAGCCTCCTTCACATAACACTTAAGTTCTCATATAACTCAAGCTTCAACCCAACTCGGTGGGTTGAACCAACTTACCAACCCAATATTGTTGAGCCTATCATGGATATGGACCTAAACCTAACAATCTCCCCATCCATGCCCATGAGGGGTGGCGCCCATGACTAGCAACTAGCATCCATCGTTCACCTTCCGACAAAATTTTGCTTCTCCTTTGTCATGCATTTTGTCAACATGTTGGCTCCATTCTTGTCGGTGTGAATCTTCACTAATGTCAATATCTTCTTATCAAGCACATCTCGTATTTAATGATACCTCACATCAATATATTTTGAGTTGTAATAGAAACACGGATTCTTGTTCAAATGGATTGCGTTTGACTATTACAATGCACTACATAATGCTTTTGCTTCATACCCGATTCCTCAAAGGATCGCCTCATCCACAATATCTCCTTGCATGCTTCGGTGATGATTATGTACTCCGCCTCCGTAGTAGATAATGCAACACATTTTTGCAACCTGGATTGCCATGAGACAGCTCCCCTCCAAAACTAACTAAGTACCCTGATGTGCACTTTCTAGAATCAAAGTCACTAGCCATATCGGCATCTGTATATGCAACCAATACATGTTCATCTCCTCCAAAGAATAAACACTCCTTTGAAGTACCTTGAAGATATCAAAAAATCTATTTTACCGCCACCTAATGCTCTTTGCCCGGATCTGCAAGGAATCAACTAACCACACCAACACTATGTGCAATGTCGGGCGTCGTGCACAGCATGGCATACATCAAACTTCCAATAGCTGATGCATAGAGAATACTATTCATGTCTTCTTTCTCTTTTAAATTTGAAGGACATTGATAGCTCAATTTGAAGTGACTCAAAAGTGGAGAACCAACCAGTTTTGCCTTTTTCATATTAAATATTTGGAGCACCTTTTCAATATACTTCTCAGTGATAAACATGACTTCTTTGATTTCCTATCACGAGAGATCTCCACGTCCAAAATTTGTTTTGTCGGTCCCACGTCTTTTATTGCAAAAGACTTACTCAAATCTTCCTTCAACTTTTCAATCTTGAATTTGTCATGCCCAACAATCAACATATCATCAACATAAAGCAAGAGAATGATGAAATCACCATCACCAAAACTCTTCATGAAGACACAATGACCAAAAGTTATTCTTTGAAACCCTTAATTCACCATGAATACATTGAATTTCTTGTACCATTGCCGTGGAGCTTGCTTTAGGCCATAAAGACGTTTCAATTTGCATACAAAGTCTTCTTTACCTTTAACTTCAAAGCCTTTGGGTTGTTCTATATAGATCTCCTCCTCCAAATCACCATAAAAGAATCGGTTTTAATATCCATTTGCTCAATCTCCATATTCATGCTAGCGGCCATACCGGCACAACCGAATGGATGATATCTTTACAACCCGTGAGAAAATCTCATCGAGTCGACACCTTTCTTTTGGCCAAATTCCTTCACAACCAACCTTGCCTTGTATCTTGGATGTGAACCATTCTCCTCATATTTCAAGTGAAATACCCACTTGTTCTTCAATGCTTTCTTACTATTTGGTAGTTTCACTAACTCACATGAGTTGTTCTTACACAAAGTCAATCTCCTCTTGCATGCTTTAAGCCACTCCCTCTTATGCTCACATTCACAAGCTTCATCATAGCATTGCGGTTCACCACCATCCGTGAGCATGATATACTCATTACTAGAGTACCTTATTGAAGGTTTGTAGGCTGTAAAAAAATTACTGAAGACAGCCAATATCCACGAAACAATAGATGAAGGTTACAAGCTGACGACTTTCACGACAACAAAGGAGAATCAGAAACTAATGTCTCCAGAGTATAAGGATTACAAGTGGACAATCCTTGTGAAAATAGATTATAAGTATTGATCTCTTCAAAGCAAAACGCGGGGCTCATCCTTGCGTTTCAATACAAACAGGACTCATCCTTTCAACATAAAGCGAAGGCCACCCCCACGTTCCAACACAAAACGCGAGGATCGTGCCCACGGTTCCGCTCCAAAATGCAGAAGTCCATCCCCGTGTTCCTGCTCCAAATTGCAGATGCGAGGCTCGCTCCAGAACCCGAATCTTGCGTTTGACTCGTTCAAACACGTTCTAAAGTTCCAAAACCATTTTGCGATCTGAGGGCCATTAACCCTAGTTAGGCGATTTTATGGGTCATTACACCTGAAATCCTATAAATAGCTAGCTCACCTGAAGAAAGGGGATTGGCGTTTGGTCTTTGAGGTAGCCTTGGAGGGTCAATTGACAGGGGCTTTGGCTTTTCTTCTTGGATCATCTTGGAAGGCTCTTACCGGAGCCTTTGAGATTATTCGGCTTGGCTTAAAACTCTTTCGGGTAAAAAGGATCAAATCTCCTTTTCTAAAACTCTTTTACAGAGTTCTCAAACTCGGCCAGAGTTTAAAACTTGCTCGGCAAGTCATCTTAAACTCGTGAGTTCCTAAACTTGCCTTGCAAGTCCCAAGACATCAAATCAAGAGGCGACAACAAAGATCCCGAAGCTAAACCGGATTGTCAACGGGATACAAGGATCAAACTCCCATCGACACCAAGAAGAACCGGCATTAAACAAAGGGAGGATCAAATCATCCTTCCTTCTTTTGTAAATTGGATCAACCGATAAGAGCTTGTGAGGGGAGAGAGATGTAAGTCCTTCTTCATAAAAGTTAATACAATACATTTCTCTATTTCTCTTTAACTTTTTCGACAAACAAGGTTGTCACTCTCTAATAGTTCGCCAAAGTAGTGGTGGTTCACGTATTTCATGTGGCTCATTAGTTGCTTGCTCCTCACTTCATCATGAGTAACATCGGATGTCGAAGCTTCATCACTAGCATTGTCATCATCTTCATGGGTATCTCCATCACCATGAACCATCAGAGGAGGAATTGGATCCAAATCAATAAAATTTTCTGGAGAAGAATGAGTATCATCATCGTCTTTGACATCTTTAACAATTTGGTCTTCAAGAAATACCACATCTCTACTCACCAACTTCTAAGTTTCTGAATCACATAGGCAATAACCAAACTCATCATGTAAATATCCCATAAAAATGCATTGCTTCGACTTGTTATCAAGCTTGGACCTCTCATCTTTGGGAACATGGACAAATGCATGGCAACCAAACACCCTCAAGTGTTTGTAGGAAACATTCTTCCCACTCCAAACTCTTTCCGGAATATCACCATCCAATGGAGTCGCCAGAGATAAGTTGATTAGATCCACCGCCGTCCTTATTATCTCTCCCAAAATGGTTTACCCAATTTAGCATGCGGCAACATACATCTAATCCTTTCAACAAGTGTGCTATTCATCCTCTCTGCAATGTTATTTTGCTCCGGAGTCTTTAGAATGATTCTCTCACGCCGAATACCATGCATCTTGTAATATACATCAAATGGCCCAATATATCACCATTGTTTGACTGAATGCATTTGAGAGATGCCTGTTTGCCTCTTCACCATGACATGAAATTGTTTGAAGACTTTCAAGACTTCATCTTTGCTCTTCAAAGAATAGACCCAAACCTTCCGACTATGGTCATCTATAAATGTAATAAAATATAAAGCACCACCAAATGCTTTCTCCTTCATAGGACCATATAAATCGGAGTGAATCAAATCTAAAATATTTGACTTTCTTTATGAAGCTTTTCTAACAAAAAAAACTCTATGTTCCTTTCCGACTAAGAAATCAATACAAGTATCAAGATGCGCACCTTTTGTATTGGGGTTGAAATTCCCTTTGGCAAGAACTTGTAGGCCTTTCTCACGCACATGGCCTAGGCACCGGTGCCACAATTCTATAGAGTTGTCCTCTACAGTATTTGTATCACATACACATAAACTCATTTGCATTTTACAGAGAGTACAATATTTTCCCCCCTTGCCGCTACAAGCGATCCTTTAGTGAGCTTCCAATCACCGCCACCAAATACATTTGTGTAGCCCTCTTGATCAAGCTTTCCAATTGGTATAAGATTGAGATGAAGATTCGGTATATGCCGCATCCTTCAGCCATTTATAACCAAGATTGGTCTCAACATGAATATCTCCCACACCAATCGGTGCCTTGACATGCAACCAGAGACTTGACTCACAACTAGTACTGAGACAATGACCATCTCCCCTCAAGAGTAGCCGATGTTCTCTTTAGACTTGGATTTTGCTTCTCTTGTACTCTCTTTTGTTCATTCTTCAATTTGTAGCAATTCTTCTTGATATGCCCAAGTTTGCCACAATAGTAGCACTACATGCCACTTCTAGACTTCGATCTTGGTTTTGACTTATCACGATCACCTTGGTAGAATTTTCTACTTTTGCTTCTCCCCACCTTTTCATAACAAGTGCCTCGAATGTGAAGAAAATCATTGTTCTTTTCACCTCGCCTCTTCATTGAACATACTAGTTTTCATCATGCTCACGGTTTGCATATCATTTGGAGCCAAGTTGCTAAGAGATGTCACCAAACTCTCCCAACTATTAGGTAGAGCTTAAAAGAAGTAGAGCTTGCACTTCATCATTAGAGACAATCTTCATGACGGATAAATCATTCTACACTTTTTAAAAGTTGTTCAAATGCTCCACGACATTTTGACCATCCTTATGCTTCATATTCACAAGTTTTCTAATCATGTGACCTTATTTTGTGCGTCTTCTTTTCTTGTAGGCTTCAACCTATTTAGATACATGATGAAAGATACTTTGATCAACTCATGGCCGAATTCGTCCAACGGCTTACTGATGCAATAACTCCCATTCATCAATATCTTTGGATTGAGGCATGACACCTTTCAACTTGATGGGTAAAAATAACTCTTTTCAATACAAGATATCCTCCATCCTTCTCTTCCAAATAGAGTAGTTCGACGATGTGATCTTGAACATAGTACTTGAACTTTCTTCCATTGTGCAAAACCTCTTTCACATCACAAAAGAGACCAAAATCTCTCTCAAGAAATTCACCAAACACCTTGTGGGCAATCTTGCTCTGATACTACTTTGTTAGGAAATCAAAGACTAGGATCCCAAGTTTAAGATCAAATATGAAAGATGAATATAAATGTGGAATTAACAGCAACGCACTCAACCACAATAGACAACCGATATAATGTTTTTCGAGAAAATATGCCTACATCTATGGACAAGAAGAGCTTTCTTCCACTATAGTGTAAGTCAAAAATTGCCTATCAGTCCCCGAACATGACTCGTGACAATGAGTTGATAATCGGCGAGCCATCCGGCGACATAACGGCGAACCGTTGATGATATAATAGCAAGGGATCGCGACGAAAATGCATAAAGCGAGTCAGCGAACGCATGAAGTGAGTCGGCGTTCAAGCCGCGAAGTGATGAACCGCGTCACGAATAATGGATAAACCTGAATCGGACTTCGAAGCGGAAAGGCGCATTACGGCTTGGCGAAACCGAGCCACCACTTGGTGGCTCGGTGGCCGAACCCACAAGATGGCTAGGCACGGATCCGACCGACTTCGCATATCCGCTTTCAAGCCTATAAATAGAAGCGGGGTCTCATTTTTAGATCCGAATTTTGGAGAAGAAGCTCTTAGGATCAAGATCTGAACTTTGATAAAAGGAGGAACTTTTGGACGAGATCTAAACTTTTCACGAGATTTTGGCGAACCGTCGGCACAAAGCGAAGGAGTTCGAGATCTTAGATCCGATCTACACGGATTCCAAGTACGTAAACGAGTTTAAGTAAGTATTCAAAAGATTCTTTTTAGATTCTCAGATACACGCTATAATGGGAACTGTGGATACCCGTGGAGTGCTATACCCACCATTAAGCCATGTGTCTCTTTGCTATAAAAAGTTGTTCCTCAATATACTTGTGGACAACATAACATACATTTACCGGTCATTCTAGAGCATCGAGAAGGTGGATCATGTATGCTACAATCAATTATAAAGAGCCTTCATATATCACCCCAACTGATATTAGAAAGAAATTGCACTCACAATATGGTTTAAAAGTTAATTATTCTAAAGCCTTGCATAAAGAGACAAAAAAAGACTAAATATTTGGTTGAGCAAGGCATTCATATGGTTTACTACCCCGGTTAGTCCATTAATTTATTAACCTTAAATGTGATCCATTAACCTTAAATGTGACATTTCATAATGCTATGTGACGATAAGTATAATATGTGATGTTTAGATGTCATATGTGACATTTATGTTTTATATGTGATCTTTCATCCTTAAATGTGACACTCGATATCATATGTGATATTTTGATTTTAAATGTGACATTTAGACCTTATATATGACATTCATCGCTACATGTGACGTAACTTATTCATCATTTAATAAGTTATTTGTCCTTTTAATCATTAATTAAAGGTACCAAATAAAGGTGACTAAATAAACCTGCACAAGATCGCATCATTGAACAAGAAGAAAGGTGATTCAAGCATTTATTTGTGTCCTATAATGCATGCATACGGAGTTTCTCGAGGGATGTAGGTCATTGCTCTTTACATGTGATATTATGCTTTTATATGCACCTTTGTCTATTATGTGTGATCTTTACTAGTGGCTGTGACATTACTCTATTGACTGCGGACTTTTATCTCAGACTGACAATTTGTTGTTCATTGACATTTATCTGCTATATGCACACATTGTTGTACTTTGTGATAGTGAATTTCGCTTGATACATATGATATTTATTTACATATATAGTCATATCACTTTCAATATTGTGAATATTTCAATAGTTAGATTCGTGTGGGGAGAACATCTCCTGCTTAATAAATCTTTGAGATATCACCAAAAATCGAGAAGTTAACGATGTGTACCAAGAAACATGTGTGTGCTACTATTAATTTTATGCATAGAGATGTGTACCAGATCAGCGATTAGTTCATGACGACCAAGCTTTCAAGAGAAGTTAAGAGCCATCTCTTCCCTGCTCCAAAATACAAGCCGGATGTCGCAATGAAACAGCTTGACATACTTCTCCCAAGACGACACGAGACAAGGAAGAAGTAAGAATAGATGTATTAACAATCAACTGAAAAAGACATCCGCTAAATGCTCAAGATGTCACATTGAAGGACATAACCAGCCACATGTATCGAACCTATCCAAGACTAACGCTTTGGCGTAATTAAAGCTCTTTGGGTCATGGTCTATTATTTTTGGGTCGAAAGTTGTTTCCATTGTAAAACTAGAGAAAATTACACTTTGGCTTCACAAGAAAATTGAATAACTCTCTCACAAACTCGAACAAAAGACGCTACAAGTGTAGATCTCTTATTTTCGGACTTTGCCCTCGCGGGACGCGAACCGCGGGACCACCGAGAAATGATCGCCGAATCGACGGGTTTAGTTAGTGCTTCGCAAAGGAAACAAGAACTTAAAATATCTTAGCAAGGTAAGATATCTACTCTTCTCAAGAATAAGTCAAGGCTTAAACTCGAGGAATCTCCGCGGATCGTGTTCTTGAACTCCTAAGCTTGATTTCATTTTTCCCTTTCTCGATGGCCGACCTCCTCGCCAAGTGGACGTAGGAGAGTATTTATAGTCTGGGAAACGTGCTCCTCCAAGAAACACAAGTGTCATAAGTGCTCCATATTTGTAGTTACGCAGCTCAACCGCCGTACTAAGCTGCTCGCTAACCGGCGTATACAGGTCGCCTAGCTGGGCCATGGCAGATTCACCACCGAAGCGAGGCAATATCGCCCCTTCACCGCCAGAACGGTTTCCCGCTTTTGTGCATGATTAAATGCTCTAGAATTACTTGGGCATTCTTCGCCGCGGAACCGCCATTAACGTGTCCGAACGCTTTCTCGCTGATAAAGTCAAGTGGGCCCCACCAAAGCATTGATTTAGACCCTTCGAGAGCTCATTTTAAGTATTCTCGTGTCTCAGATTTGGCGAGACACAAGAAGTTCGCTAGTCGCGACACATCAAGGTGTCTCTCTTATGGCGAGACACACAGCATCTTCGCTAACAGACACATCAAGGTGTCTCGCCGGGCGGCACACACGAGTGTTCTCGCCACAGACAGACCATCAAAGTGTCTCGCTAGTCGCGAGACACATCAAATGTCGCTTATGGCGAGACACACACAAAATGTCGCTAACGGCGAGACATCAAATGTCTCGCTTCGTGGCGAGGCACGAATGTCTCGCTCGCGGCGACACATCAAAATCTCGCTAGTGGCGAGGCACACATAAGTGTCTCGCAGCGTAGCGAGACACAATCTTCATGTGTTGACTTCTTGAGATTTCCGACGCGTGTCCTTCGATCTTCTCATAATTTAGTCATATTTGAGGTTCTTCGCAATTTTTGATGCCTACAGATACCCTCCAGTTTTCGACTTCTCAGATTTTATCGAGGGTCCGGAATACTTTGGATAAGATGTGCCTTGCTTCGCTCAACGTTGAACTTTGTAGAAGAGGCCCATGTTTTGCTTCAGCTTGAATCCCGGCTACGGGCCGCTGACCATACTTTGGGATCAATAGTCGTTGCATTTGTATTTGGATTGATTGAAATGTCAAGTCGATTTTGGACTAATCATCTTCATCTTGAAAGTCACCACTTGGGTTATAATTGAAATGCCTTGAGAATCATTCGGAGAAAAGCGTCGTCACGGTTTTGAATATCGATTCGAAAGCTTCTATATGTAATATCTGGAATTGTCTCACTTGAAGAAAGCGGCGGGGCAATCTGAAGTGTCTCGCTCAAAAGGACCGCCACGTAATCCGGCTCCGAGCTTGAGCTCCTGAGGCGATGTAATGGCACATTTGCATTAGCAATGAGTTACAAAGTGCATTAAAATCACGGTAGGAGAAAGTGCTTGACCCGGCAAGAAGAATGAACCCGCCGCCTCAAGTTATTGCTTGTATGATAGATATAGGATTTTTGGCAAACCCTCAGCCATCAACGGATTTGATGAGCCTTTACCAACTACCGTTTGAGTTGGGCTAGCATGTAGATTATCTAAGTCCGTTCTACATGTTACGTTGTGCTAAAAGAGTGAATTCTCTTAGACTTTATGCTACGATATTGAATCGTGAGGCTCGGTCAATTATCACGGGAATTGATTACGTGACATGTGTTAGATCACGGACTTATCTCGATAAGGGGCGAGATAATATCCTATGCATGAAGGCATAGTTTAGGTGCCATTAGGTAATGACATCTATGCTACGATATTGAATACGTAGGCTTGATCAATTATCACGGGAATTGATTACCCAGCGGCGTGTGTTAGACGCTGACTTATCTCTGATAAGGGACAGAGATAACATCCCTATGCATAAAAGCATAATTTAGGTGTCATTAGGTAATGACATCTATGCTACGATTTTGAATCGTAGGCTTGTGGAATTTGTGTTTTCTCTTGGGTAGCGAACCCATTGTGTCTTCTCTTGGGGAAGCGAACCTGTTGTGTTTTCTCTTGGGGCTAAAACGAACCCCGTTATCGAGTAGACCTCTCATTCATAAAAGGAATCGAGAGGGATTTTGACCATGGTCCTAAGCGTAGGAAGGTTTGACCAAGTGGGAGTGAAAATTAAAAATGATCCTAAGCGTAGGAAGGTTTGATCGGGATAGGAGTTTTGAGACAATCCTAGCTGTCGGAAGGTTTGATCGCTCAATCTGAAATGGACCTCTCGCTCATGGAAGGAATCAAGAGGGATTTTGACCATGGTCCTAGCTGTAGGAAGGTTTGACCGAGCGGATATTTGAGACAATCCTAGCTGTCGGAAGGTTTGATCGCTCAATCTTGAAATGGACCTCTCGTTCATGGAAAGAATCGAGAGGGGATTTTGGCCGTGGTCCTAACTGTAGGAAGGTTTGACCAGGATAGGAATTTTGAGACAATCCTAACTGTAGGAAGGTTTGATTGCTCAATGTGGAAGTGGACCTCTTGTTCATGGATTATCCACTCTTTCAGCAAAATTGGCCGCCTGAGTGAGTAAGAAGGAAGAGCGGTTTAACCTCTTATATTCATCGGAGGAAAGGGGCGGTTTATACTCGTATACAGCCGGTCTGAGAGGGCGGTTTATACTCGTATACTGTCGAGTCAGAGGGCGGTTTATACTCGTATACTGTCGAGTCAGAGGGCGGTTTATACTCGTATACAGCCGAGTCGAGAGGCGGTTATACTCGTATACATTAGTCGAGAGAAGCGGTTTATACTCGTATACAGCCAGTCAATTTTGATTCGGCTTATTTGGCGTTAAGGCGCCGGCTTCAACTCAAGGCTTGGATGATGGCCTTGAGAGCTAAGCAATCCTTTGTAGGATGGAGGATCCTCGTAGTACGCCGGTATTTAGGGTCCGAAGTTTTGTTAGCCTCCTCTTGATTTGTAATTGGAGGCAACTTGATCTTGTTGTTATCAAGGAGGTGTTTGAAGATGATTGGAACTTCTTCGTCCTTGAAAGAGTATGTCTGTGGAATTCGATTTAGAAGCTTTTGGCCGATCGTGGTTGCGACGTTTGATTATCGGCGATCCTGACGCCTTTCCTCTATTACGAGAGGAAAAATTTACTTCGAAGGGTCACCGTCATTTTGCCTCTTCGACTTTCTTCCTTGAGGAAGCGTTAGGCTTGTTCTCCTCGTATTTTAGGTCTTTCCACGTAGTTGGTGGGGCGACCCCATGACTTCCAAAGAATTCTATAGAAAGATTGTTGTGGCAAGTCTTCAATATGAACTCTTGATGGTGGATCCACGCAATTCATAGCTTTATTGCGAATCGCTAACGAAGATGTCGATTGTCTCCCCACCTTCGTTGCCTAGGAGAGTTCCAATTGAGACTTGTGTCGTCATCGAAGAAGTTCTTGAAAAGAACTTTCCATGTCCTCCCGGTTAATACTCCGGCCTTGAGTCTTCGATACCAATCAAGGCAGTCGCTAAGAGTACCGACAAATGACCGAACCATCAGAGGCTCGTTTCCCGAGATTACCCCCAAATGTGATTTGAAGTAAATCAGGTGTTGTGAAGGTGACCCTCTCCCGTCAAATGGCGTGAAGTTGATCAAATTGAATTTCGGCGGGTAAGGGATTGAATCCCACTCTCTAGGATATGGACACGGGATACCAGTCCTTTTGACTTCCTGTGTGGACATCAAAGCATTGATTTTATTTTCAAGCTCTTTCATCCTTTCGCCATCATCTTCCCCTTGTTTTGGATCGCTTCCAATAGGAAGAATTGGACCATTTCCACCTTGAGCATCGATGTAGCTTTCTTTGGAGGTTGATCAGTAAATGTGTTCATCAATCTCGAATCACCGTTTTCAACATTATGGTGGGTTACTCCACCTTGTTGACTGTTTCGTGTCGTTGATCGACCCGTGTTGTGCAACCGTTGGGTTTGCAACTCCCTCATCTGTTGCATGGCTAGCTCCATCTCTGTTCTCATTTCGGCCTTAAGCTCTTCTCTTTGCTTAGCTAAGGCTTCTTGTAACATTTGAGCCAGGACATCGGGAGTAATGGTAAAAGCTTCTCTGGGATGACAACCAACACTTGACATTGTGTCATCGGAAGCTATCGCCGAATTGATGTCGGAGCTTCGTCATCGGATGACTCTCCCTCATGCATCCTTCGTAGTCGATCGTTGGGTAGCTCGCAATTGTAACCGGAGACATTCTTTGAGAAATCGAGATTCAACCTTTCCTCGAGTGAAGTCGGGATCTAAATCCGTCGCCGGTCCTTTCCTTTGTTCACCATGTTGATAGTCGCCGGAAACTCATCAAAGCTGGATGGGCGATCTCTTTCTTCTTCGGCGTCGTCTTGGCTGTGGCTTGAGTTCCGTTCTTGGCGGGGAAAGCCGTTCGAATCTTGAAGCTCTTTGTGGGTGGCGTTCGACTCAAAAGCAGGCACATCGATAACCATGTCTTAATCAATTTTGCACACGAGCAAGAGCAATCTATTTCGTCGATCGTCCTCTTTAGGTGTGTTGCTACCCCGGCTGATGATGTGGTTGGTGTGGTTTATCACGGTTGTACTTCCACCCTAAGTGTAGCGTTGTCCTTAGTGGAGGACCGTCTTCTTTTGGGGCGTCGGCCATTTGATTTGAGAGACAACTTCCATCGCTTGGCGTCGTCATCACGAAGTTGCTTACGTATGAATCACAAGGGTCCGGTCATCTCGTGATTTTGCGAGTCACTTGCCTCAACTTATTCTTCTCGGACTTCGTGGACCCCTTGTGGGATGCTCAAACGAGATGCAATTGGAATTCTAGAGACACGAGATATTTTAGCTTGCTCAAGACTCTTCAACCGGGTAATCCAAGCGTTTCTTCACTGGAACCTTGCTTTTATTTCTGGTTGTGGACCAAGACGACCAAACACCGTTGTCTGATTTCCGGACTTAAAGGTTGATACCTCATCCGAGAAGTGGAAGAAAGGCGGAAAAGCCCATCTTTGTCAATGATGGAGGATCGCCGCTGGCGAGGTAAGCGGGCCGCTTCGCCACAGATGTTTACACCGCCATAGCCATGGTGGTACTGTGATCGCTCGGCCGGGCGAGATTAAGCAATCGCCGCCGTAAGGAGGTACCAGATCATTACCGGGCGGTAGCTTTAATCGCCTCACGAATGTTGTTGCGGAGACGCACTCTTGAGCCGATTTTGATGTCGACTTCGGGATCCATGCTTGGAGATTTTGAGCCGCTTGTCGGGTTGATTTTGACTCTTGCGCCTTGCGAACAACGATGCGATGCTTTCGAGCAAAGCGTGCAGCGTTTTAGCGGCGCTCCTTCTTTGTCAATCGGGTCCTTTTGGCGAGAACCCATTCTTCCTGGCGTGAGTGCCGACGGATTGAGAGATTGCGGTTTGTTGATGCCTTTGATCCGTGAGTTACGATAGTGAACTCCATCCGTTGACTCGAGCCTTGGCGAACGGCGGGCCATCTTTGGCGTCGTCTTTGGCGAGCTCTCTTCGTCGGTCGGTTGAGATCTTGTTGAGAGGAAATGCGCCTGCATAGCGAGCGAAGATCGTTGCACATTACAACGAGCGAACCTCCCTCTTAGGGGATGAGATCCTCCGATATTTGCGGGGTGAGGAGGACTTCGATGTGGAAGAGGAGAGATACTCTTCAATTTGGCTTGATCGAAGAAGTAGTCTATTCCATCAATCATGAGGTCGGCACTTTCATTTGCAAAGGCTGCGACACAATGATCTCGGGCTCGAGACCGTTGGCTCCCGTAGTGCATATCGTGTTTGGGTGAAAGTTGTTTCCATTTGTAAAACTAGAGAAAATTACACTTTTGGTTCTCGTTACAAGAAAATTGAATAACTCTCTCAAACTCGAACAAAAGGCGCTACAAGTGTAGATCTCTTGTTTTAGTGGGACTTTGCTGTCTTGGGGCGTAATCCGTGGACCACCGGCGGCGATCGTCGAATCGGCGGGGTTTAGTTAGTGCTTCGCAAAGGAAACAAGAACCGGCAAATATCTTAGCAAGGTAAGATATCTACTCTTCTCAAGAATAAGTCAAGGCTTAAACTTCGAGGAATCTCGCGTGGATCGTGTTCTTGAACTCAGGAAGCTTGGATTTGATTTTCCCTTCGATGGCCGACCTCACGCCCAAGTGGGCGTAGGAGAGTATTTATAGTCTTTGGGAAGCGTGCCCTCTGAAGAAACACAAGTGTCATAAGTGCTCCATATTTGCGATTAGCGGCTCGAGCGCACCATGGCGCCTGCGCTAGCTGGCGGCGGTCGCGGCTACCTCGTAGCGGCGAGGCGGTATGGGCTGCCTCGGCGACAAGCGGCAATATCGTCCTTCAGTGGCGTAGCGGTTTCCCGCTTTTAGGCATGATTAAATGCCTAGAATTACGCCTAGTGGTATCTTGGCGTGTAACGCCTGTGCGTCACGAGCGTTTCTGCGTTGATAAAGTCAAGTGGGCCCCACCGGCATTGATTTAGACCCTTGAGAGCTCATTTTAAGTATTCGGGTGTCGTATTTGGCGAGACACAAGTAAGTGTCTCGCTAGTCGCGAGACACATCAAAGTGTCTCGCTAGTCGCGAGACACATCAAAGTGTCTCGCTAGTCGCGAGACACATCAAATGTCTCGCTTCGTGGCGAGGCACACCGCAGTCTGCGGCTCGCTGAGACACATCAAATGTCTCGCTTCGTGGCGAGGCACACATAAGTGTCTCGCGACCGTAGCGAGACACAATCTTCTCATGTGTTGACTTCTTGAGATTTCGACGACGTTGTCCTTCGATCTTCTCATAATTTAGTCATATTTGAGGTTCTTCAGCAATTTTTGATGCCTACAATTATATGTTACTTTTATCATTTTGTTGTGACATTTATGTGTTAAATCTGTTTGTGTGACTTATTAGTATTAACTGTGATACCTGTAAGCTGTATACTTTCAGATTCTATGTAATATGCCAAAATAATTTATGGAGTAATTAATCACAAATGCACATTTCATCAATGTCACCGCAAGTCTCAAAATTTACAAAGAAATTAGTCATATCCAACATAGAATTATGTTGTACGTGTTTGTCTAATACTTCTACTCAATCAATGGTATATCATTATCCCCAAAATATAAAAGATATTCAGAATTATCTACATCTAACTTCAATCCCAGCTTCTTAATTCTCGGCCTTCACATATAATTTGAGCAGCAAGTCATGCTATTAACATTTCAGACTCTCTTTGTAAAGCTTCAATGTCCATGGCCTCTTTTCCTTCTAGGATCGCTTTGATATATAAATATGTATGTATGCTATAATCATACCTAAATAGAAAAGAGGTGAAGTACTGATCATATCTGACAACAAACAAGATTATGTATCACATTGAATGTAAAAGTCAAAGGTGATACAAAAACATCGCAGATAATATCTACACATCACGAAAATGATGAACTGTCACAAATAATGAGTATAAGTCACACAGAATATATAAATATCATATAACACCAGCATATGTTACTGATAAGGAGTATATGTCACACAAAATGTATAAATATCACATGAGACATGCATATGTCAATGAAAAAGCGTATATGTCACCTGAGAATGTATAAATGTCTCATAACACCAAAGATTTGTTGTAAAAATAGAGAGTGCCGATATGGTGTAGGAGTGACTAAAGACATTAATTGTCTAATTCTAAGGATTCTCCATTTCTCTGGTTTATAAACTTTGGGCTTAATTTATTAGACGTCACGTACAAAGCCAATTCTCCAGAATTTGGGAAACATCCTTAACAAAAGAAGAAGTTCAAGCCAAGATACATGAATTTGGAAATGTAAACATGAGTACACCTACCACATTTAGATGCGCTTATTTATTTCATTAATTTATTGTTTATTGATTTGTACCTAAAGTTAATTTTATTAACATAAATTTCACATGCAAAAGAAATTAGGACTAATGCACCATAGTTGTTGTCCCCTTGGTTCATTCCTAACTAGCATTACATGAATTCCGAAGGTTGCATGTCTGAAGGTATGAGAAAAATAACTTGTTATGTACTAAGTTTTCTGCCAATGCAATGCAAACATTTTATACTCTTGTCGTATAAATTTCCTTTTCATTGTTGCTTATGTTGCCAATTAAGGTAACTAATCCCCAAGGCCTATCATAAGAAAGTTGATCTTTCCTACTATTCTAGCAATTTGTTTAGAAAATCATTTTCAGTTCCCAACATCTTCGACAAGATAATCAACTAGTTATGAAGCCAGATGATTTTATCACAGATTCAATCTAGTCATATATTTGATTAGGATGCAACAAAGATTCACGGATTTGGACTAAAGAGAAAATGGAGTCTGGATATTTTCTATTTGATCTTGACAATATAACCATGACACGTGAAACACTAATCTAAAGAAGTAAAAGTTAAGAAAATAGATACCATCAATTTCACAGGAATTGTAAACTCTACTGGGTAATTGAGAGCTAGGCATATCAACAAACACTTAGTGGGTAAACAAAATACACAAGTGAAAATAAAAAGCATAACGAATCCGATGCAGTTTGAAGAATTAAAAGACACTCATTTGTAGGAAAAAGAACAGGCCTTGAGGGTGATTTTGCGCAATCTACGATAAGAGAGAAATTAACTAGAAACGGAAACAGAAATCGGATGATGAAGAGTGACTTGGGCTCGGTACTGGGCTCCTAGCCGAGGTTGCAGACGTCGAGCTTGCAGTTGGCGGGGTCCTTGTCAGAGCGAAGACGATGACGAGCTTCCTTGCTCTAGCTGTAGGGGGTGACGATGGAGCAAAGAACACCAAGGAGCGTCGACGAAGATGGATCAAAGCTATAGGGGTCGACGACGGATAGCTTGCGGTGTCGGCGGTCGAGGTCCTCGTCGCTGGCGGCAGAGGAGTGGGATCTTGAGAAGAAGAGGGTGATAAGAAAAAGTAGTTGCAGAGGATTTAGAAAAACGTGCATAGAAGAGGGAAGAAATTGTGGTTTTTTTATTTTAAATGGGAAAGGTAATTTCGGAATAGCTTTATTGGGTAGTGGGTTTCTACACTGTTTGGGGGATAGTTGCACTAAAGTTTCAGTACAAGGATTGGGGAGCATAGGTTTTTTGGCTGGGGAGGAAGCTGCATAACATTAGTTTTGAAAGTTCCTCCAAGCAATTTTCCCTAAGATTTTATCTGGAAAAGAAAGAAGGGCCGAAGGGAGCAGAAGTAAAATTTTTTTATAGTGCCTTTGACGCACACGAGAATCAAACCTAGCCCTCCCACTCTCACACGGCGGGAAGCGACACGACTTTACCATATCACCTACTGGCCGCCCCAGAAGTAAATTTTTTGAGTACTTGTATAATATTGGAGGGTGGGGATGACGTGGAAGTTTGAAGGAGAACAGGTAATGGTTGAGCTTCTTTCCAAGGGATTTTGGACAAAAAGTAGATGCTATCTGCAAACGCATCCTAGGGGAAGCAGATTGGTGGCGGCTCCTAGAGGGTATGTCGGGAGTTTGGAGACTGATGTTTATTGCCAAAAATATTAAATATGAAGAGGGATATAGTGGTCATTTTATATTAAAAACTGTCAAATTCTAATACTAATAATCGCATTGGAGGGTAACACTGAAGGAAGTGAGAAATTTGGAGGGTAAATCAGCAATTATAACAATTTGGAGGGTAAATTTAAACACACCTACAATTTGAAGGGCATATACAGAAAAAACCCTTTTTTGCTCTCTTTGTAAATAATAGTACGCTTTATCATCAAAACATCAGGATCCAGAGTTTTTCTAAAGAAGTGGATTGGAAAAACACTATACTAGCCAACTTGCATGTGCATAATACACGTGCTAAAAACCCTAAATTGAATTATGAAAATAGAAATGTATGTGTTTGTGTATGTATCTCTACCATATATTTTTAGAAACTAAAGCAAAAGTTTATTTTAATAATTTCTATATTTTAATTTAAAATATTATTTTTAGAAATTTTAATTTCATTCATTTGAATTTTCAAAGAATTTTTCTCCAAGTATATATTTTTAACAATATTGTATACCCATTCTCACAGATTATATGCATCACCTCTCTAACAAACACAAAATCCAATCAATCTGATTATATCCCAGTACTCTTAAGTCTGGCCAGTCCGTCCAAGCTGTGAATATTTCATTTTGATGGGTGGTAATAAATTAATAATGTATGAATGTTTATGTTGCTTAGAAAAGTAAGAAGGACGATCAAAATCTCTATGGTTCAACGATGCTGTATTCAGATAATAAAGAGCAAATTCTCCTGTTTTTTAACCGCCCCATCTCAGTTAGTAATAAAGAGCAACTTCATTTATGTAGAAGAATTCTCTTGACAATATATATCTTTATTTATTTATTTATTTTACTATAGGAACTTTTTGTAGGCTATTTGATGAGTTAATTTATTGACGTTTGGACTGTCTTTGGCAGCCATTCAAAAGTTAAGTCAGAATTAATCTAGAATCAGTGTAAGAATAAATCCGGTAGGGATGGTTTGTCCAATTTAAGAGTCACTTTTTTGCCAAAGGAGACCGAGCCATCCTGTTTAGTTTTTACCAAACACAATTTTATGAAAAATATGGTATACCTTGCTCAATTCTGAGTAATTGCCAAACGAAGCCTTAACCGGATTAGACCAGATTTTGCTACATTTTTTGCCACAGTAATCTATTTAAGGTCTTAACTAGATTTGAATTGATCCAGGGAGGGAACTGGATCAACTGTGACCAAGTTCAAGGTCTTTTTTGAACTAAAATAATAGGTCTAGAATTGGAATGGGACTACTTTTTATCAAACACATTTTTGCCCTTTCCACTAACCTGGTTAGTGGGAAAGTTGCCAAAATGGCTTTTAGCATTGATTTCAATTTTGTCTAGGATGATCATATAATTAAGTTACATCCTACTGAACATTTGCCAAGCATCACTTACTTTGTCTTACTCTGTTTGAGTTTCAAGCCATCACAACTTAATAATTTTTTAGCTAAAATAGACTCAGTACCCTTAGAGTTTGAATTAAAATATGAGGATAGCTTCCATGTTTCAAAAATAAATTCTAATTCTATCCACTACTAAAAAGATAGTGGACTAATCACTACTTTATCGCTACTGAAAATAGACCCAACATACTCTTTATTTATTTATTTTATCTTTGTTCTCTGTTTCTTCTATTATTATTTTTTCATGATCAGTTTGCACCACAAGGTGGTATTACCCAAAGAAACTAGATTTGACTAGTGATTCATTTCGAGCCATTCTAAGTTGACAAAATATTTTGAATATATAGTGGTATGCATATAACTCAGATTTTACATTTGGATTAGCCGCACCATGCCATGTCGGAAAACGACTTCGATCAATAGGTATTCAACTTAACTCAAAAGTGTGGGACATCGCACTTAGCCCAATAATCAAGATTACGCCTTAGCCTTGACCAACAAGTCCAGATACGCGGTGATGTTCCATGACGACCGACCCATTTGGATACTATAAAGCAATATGTTGAAACCCATTACACTTGAAGTAGTATCGAGAATAAGG
Organism: Asparagus setaceus; assembly: GCA_012295165.1. Classification (NCBI taxonomy): domain Eukaryota; kingdom Viridiplantae; phylum Streptophyta; class Magnoliopsida; order Asparagales; family Asparagaceae; genus Asparagus; species Asparagus setaceus. The sequence continues at coordinate 44,706,305 of CM022706.1, read as the reverse complement.
ATTTGGGGTGGTAGTTTATATAGTAGAACTATCATATCCCGATAGAGTTTTAGACTTCGAAGATTTTGCGGGCTGAGAGCCACTCCCTCATTAGAAGCACTCCCATGACCAAAAGACAGAGTAATGCCACTACTCGTTGGTCGTTGCTTCTCCTTTAACTACTTCTTGGCCTTTGTGGATAATTTGAAGAGATCATGATATGACCAATAAGATTGAAGTTCAACCATTTCACGAAGCTCCGAACGAAATCCACTCAGAAAATGAGCATTGATTTGCTTCTCCGGCTCTAATATGCCGCATCGCAACACGAGATGATTGAGTTCTTCCATGCACTCCTTCACGAGCATTTCGTTTTTCTTAAAATGGTGCACCTTGAGATAAGTGTCATGCAAATAATTGTCTAGTAACAACTTCTTCTTAAGCTCCTTCTTCATCTTCTCCCATAGGTGATCTTAGACTTGCTCGTATGCGCTTGCTTATTCTTGAATTGCTCCCACCTACTAGAGGCATGCTTCTTGAGCTTGATGGTGACAATCTTAACTCTTTTGTGATCAGATACCTCATTGGACTCAAATACTTGCTCAATAGTGTTGAGCCAATCTAAGAACTCATGTGGTTGGATTCACCCTTCAAACTCCGAAATGTCAATTTTGACATCTAATCCTCACTGATAAACTCACCTCTTTAACTTTGACAATAAGAAAGAGCCTCTTCATTACTCAAAGCTTGGTTGCAAGCTCGATGGAAGGGTTTGTCTCCTCCTCTGCATGGCTCAAAGAGCCTTCCTACAAATTATAGTGAGAAACATATTGAGAGGTAGTGTCTTGATGTGCACGCCACTATTGAAGTTCTTGCACTTGTCTTCTTCATTCCAACTCAATATCTGGAAGATCGCGTTCTTGAGTAGAGGTCACTTCAACATTGGATCGTTGCTGTGGACATCAAGACATGATAAGCAAAGCTCTGACACCACTTGATACCAGCCGATATGGATGAGATAGATGAATTGATAATCAGAGAGGAAGCCGATCACTCTAATGATACAAATAGTGCTGTATTAGAATAAACAATGGAAAGTCAAACCTTTCTTCAAACCCAAAATCAAGATCACCTCCATCATTTTTGCCAAATCCCAAAATCCTTCTTTCCATCAAACTTCTCAATCTTGATCTTCATAATCAAAGAACTTTTCATTTCTATACCGCAAATTGAACCTTTCTTTAAAGATAAGTCGATCTAATTGATCCACTTCGATGTCAATTGTTAGCACACACCTATAGCAACCCGATCGGTTATTGGCCACTAACCGATATTCTACGTAAAAGTTTTGCTGCAAAAGCATCATCAAAACTCCTAATTAGACCTCCTTCTCTTTAGAGCAATCGATCACTTGGCGATGTGGAAACTCAGAGAAACATGTGTTTGAACGAAATAGAAGAGCAAATAGTATAGAAAAGAAACAAATGCACAATAATACACAAGATTTACATAGTTCGAAATCACCTACATCCACGAGGAGAGATTTGAGTCTTCTTTTACTAGAGATTATAAAGACACATTCTCTCCGTGTTCTTGAAAGAACCCATAAGAAATCCTCTCTTAATCTCACCAAAAAATCTCTCTCAAACTTCTAGATTTCTCTCCTTAGTTTCTCTCTATCTCGCTTTTACAAGATGCAACTCTCCTTGACTTTTCTCATAAAACCCTAAACACGGAAGACCTCTATTTATAAGGTTAAACCAAGTCCAAAGTCAAATCGACTCCTAACCCAAATAGAATTTCAAATGAATCAGAACACCCCCAAAATCAGTCAAATCGACCAATCCATTTGACTGGTGTGACCGGCCGTATATTAGCAGTGCCACCCAGCCGGTCACACCTGCCGGTGTACTACCTCCGCTTTGCCATTTCGTCTCGTTTCACCTCCTGTTTTGATTCCGATTCTTCCGATATATGTCTCCTGGGCTGAAATATAATGCTATTTCCAACAATCAGTCGATCAATCAACAAACCAGCGTATAACAAAGGTTAAGCCAATTCAGAAGCACTAGCTCCTCATCTTTCATGCATAAATAATATCCATAGCACTGAAAACAAATGAACATATGGCAACCATTTAACAATAATTTTATATCATTCCGAACAATTCCAAATTCATCAATTAGCATTGATACAACATTAGCGTTGCTGTACAACAACTTATTCGGGAAATTAACACACATACAAGAGAGGCATAAAGATCCTAATATACAGCAGCATTCATGCATGCGCGCATCAAATGTACTGTAGAGTCTTTTGTTCCACCTGCACCATGTCATCACCGACAACCTTGTCGACCATACTACCATTCTTCACAAAGATAAACGTAGGAGCCGAACTTACCCCGTATTGAGTAGCAAGACTCTGCACTCAAACGCAAATCATAAGTCACAAATTAGCTAGGTTGAGACGTCGATGACGATAAGATCTTACCGGTAGCTCATTGATGTCAACCTCGACAAAAGTAGCCTTGTCGATGACCGATATCGTTAGAGATAGCCTGAGGAGGGCTAGGCCTGCCGAAGCGCATGTCTGGCAATTAGTAGCAGAGAAATAGGCCACCCCCTAAAGAATAAAAATGTTAACTCTACATGAGTAGTAATTCTATCAGGACACCCATATAGAAATAAGGCGGGCAATTGGTGCTATTGATCACAGAGAGAATGTACAGAGTGACACTTTAAAAATTTTAAATGTTGTCTTTATGGTTTAGTCCACCCGCCCCGCTCCTATAAGATTTGTGTTCTGAATAAATAATACGGGAGATTTTGTAACTGAACAATTCAACACGCAAGTTTTAAACAAGCACATTAATTGAACAAGGGTTTCAATTTCTCGATATATATTCCTTAAATCTTTAATATTTTGAAATTAATCCCTCAGATCATTGAAATTGAGACTAGTTTCCCCAAGAGCAGGAGCATCACGATATATAAGAACGGGGAACTGAAAGCAATTTCAAACAAAAAAATATTAAACAGGCTGCTAAAAGTTAAAAAAGTAAGTTCGGGTTTTTGATTATTACGAGCTTATCAGACTGAATGACGTTCTGGTTCCACTCCTCAACAGTGTGGACATCGATCACATCCGCCATTGCTCTCTCTAACCATGGATTCAGACCAATTAAAATCAGGAAAAAACACAAACCGATCGCCTTCGCCATTTTCAAAGCGACTCAAAAGATTGAAATTTCGTTTGACATTTTGGAGAAGCAAACCTCCCTGTTATATAGCCAAATTCATTGCGTCAATTGCAAAAATTCTATGCATGCCACTTTATGCGGGTCCATGGGATGTGTAGACGTCACTGTATACGTCTGTTCTTGTGCACATGAATAGATAAACCAAAGCATGGTGGAAGCTTTATCCGTAAGTCACCAAGGCATAATTAGCTTGGTTAAGCACACAATCAAAATCATATTCTATTCTATGCCATTAATTTTGAAGTATTCATTCCGTTCATGTTGATCAACATGTTTCGGATGCTCCACAAACATAAGAAAATTGGCTGTATTTAATTAGTTCATATTTCTACACATCTCCTTTGTATTGTTTGTTGGGAAACCAAAGACAACGATCCCAAGCCAATCAAATATGACAGAGAAATGTAAATAAGGAATTAACAACAACACAATCAACCACAATAGATAATCGATATAGCGTGGTTCGGCAAAATGTGACTACATCCTGAGACAAGAAGAGCTTTCTTTCACTATACAACCACCCTCAAAGTTTACACAAAGCTTGAGACCCAATAACAATGGGAACAATAGGAAATTACAAGGGTTTACCTCACTAGCTCGAAACCTACAACCCACTTGTAGAATCTCCTCATAACCAATAGTAGAAGAACCTAACTCTCCAAGATGATGTAGAATGTTGAACAAATCAACCCAAGGATGATCTCTTCACAAACTGTAGCTTTCTCCCACAACTCACACTCACAATTATATGGAGGAATGAATAATATGAGCCTCCTTCACATAACACTTAAGTTCTCATATAACTCAAGCTTCAACCCAACTCAGGTGGGTTGAACCAACTTAGCCAACCCAATATTGTTGAGCCTATCATGGATATGGACCTAAACCTAACAATCTCCCCATCCATGCCCATGAGGGGTGACGCCCATGACTAGCAACTAGCATCCATACTGTTCACCTTCCGACAAAATTTTTGCTTCTCCTTTGTCATGCATTTTGTCAACATGTTGGCTCCATTCTTGTCGGTGTGAATCTTCACTAATGTCAATATCTTCTTATCAAGCACATCTCGTATTTAATGATACCTCACATCAATATATTTTGAGTTGTAATAGAAACAGTTCTTGTTCAAATGGATTGCGTTTGACTATTACAATGCACTACATAATGCTTTTGCTTCATACCCGATTCCTCAAAGGATCGCCTCATCCACAATATCTCCTTGCATGCTTCGGTGATGATTATGTACTCCGCCTCCGTAGTAGATAATGCAACACATTTTGCAACCCGGATTGCCATGAGACAGCCCTCCAAAACTAACTAAGTACCACGATGTGCACTTTCTAGAATCAAAGTCACTAGCCATATCGGATTCAGATATGCAACCAATACATGTTCATCTCCTCCAAAGAATAAACACTCCTTTGAAGTACCTTGAAGATATCAAAAATCTATTTTACCGCCACCTAATGCTCTTTGCCCGGATTCGCAAGGAATCAACTAACCACACCAACACTATGTGCAATGTCAGCGTCAGGTAACAAAGATGGCATACATCAAACTTCCAATAGCTGATGCATAGAGAATACTATTCATGTCTTCTTTCTCTTTTAAATTTGAAGGACATTGATAGCTCAATTTGAAGTGACTCAAAGTGGAGAACCAACCAGTTTTGCCTTTTTCATATTAAATATTTGGAGCACCTTTTCAATATACTTCTCAGTGATAAACATGACTTCTTTGATTTCCTATCACGAGAGATCTCCACGTCCAAAATTTGTTTTGTCGGTCCCACGTCTTTTATTGCAAAAGACTTACTCAAATCTTCCTTCAACTTTTCAATCTTGAATTTGTCATGCCCAACAATCAACATATCATCAACATAAAGCAAGAGAATGATGAAATCACCATCACCAAAACTCTTCATGAAGACACAATGACCAAAAGTTATTCTTTGAAACCCTTAATTCACCATGAATACATTGAATTTCTTGTACCATTGCCGTGGAGCTTGCTTTAGGCCATAAAGACGTTTCTTCAATTTGCATACAAAGTCTTCTTTACCTTTAACTTCAAAGCCTTTGGGTTGTTCTATATAGATCTCCTCCTCCAAATCACCATAAAAGAATGCGGTTTTAATATCCATTTGCTCAATCTCCATATTCATGCTAGCGGCCATACCCGGCACAACCCGAATGGATGATATCTTTACAACCGGCGAGAAAATCTCATCGAAGTCGACACCTTTCTTTTGGCCAAATTCCTTCACAACCAACCTTGCCTTGTATCTTGGATGTGAACCATTCTCCTCATATTTCAAGTGAAATACCCACTTGTTCTTCAATGCTTTCTTACTATTTGGTAGTTTCACTAACTCACATGAGTTGTTCTTACACAAAGAGTCAATCTCCTCTTGCATGCTTTAAGCCACTCCCTCTTATGCTCACATTCACAAGCTTCATCATAGCATTGCCAGTTCACCACCATCCGTGAGCATGATATACTCATTACTAGAGTACCTTATTGAAGGTTTGTAGGCTGTAAAAAAATTACTGAAGACAGCCAATATCCACGAAACACTGTCGATGAAGGTTACAAGCTGACGACTTTCACGACAACAAAGGAGAATCAGAAACTAATGTCTCCAGAGTATAAGGATTACAAGTGGACAATCCTTGTGAAAATAGATTATAAGTATTGATCTCTTCAAAGCAAAACGCGGGGCTCATCCTTGCGTTTCAATACAAAACGCGGGACTCATCCCCGCATTTCAACATAAAACGCGAAGGCCACCCCCACGTTCCAACACAAAACGCGAGGATCGTGCCCACGTTTCCGCTCCAAAATGCAGAAGTCCATCCCCGTGTTCCTGCTCCAAATTGCAGATGCGAGGCTCGCTCCAGAACCCGAATCTTGCGTTTGACTCGTTCAAACACGTTCTAAACGGTTCCAAAACCATTTTGCACGATCTGAGGGCCATTAACCCTAGTTCAGGAGCGATTTTATGGGTCAGTTACACCCCTGAAATCCCTATAAATAGCTGAAAGCTCAGCTGAAGAAAGGGGGATTGGCGTTTGGTCTTTTGAGGTAGCCTTGGAGGGTCAATTGACAGGGGCTTTGGCTTTTCTTCTTGGATCATCTTGGAAGGCTCTTACCGGAGCCTTTGAGATTATTCGGCTTGGCTTAAAACTCTTTCGGGTAAAAAAGATCAAATCTCCTTTTCTAAAACTCTTTTATAGAGTTCTCAAACTCGGCCAGAGTTTAAAACTTGCTCGGCAAGTCATCTTAAACTCTGTGAGAGTTCCTAAACTTGCCTTGCAAGTCCGCCCAAGACATCAAATCAAGAGGCGACAACAAAGATCCACGAAGCTAGGCGCTCGGATTGTCAACGGGATACAAGGATCAAACTCCCATCGACACCAAGAAGAACCCGGCATTAAACAAAAGGGAGGATCAAATCATCCTTCCTTCTTTTGTAAATTGGATCAACCGATAAGAGCTTGTGAGGGGAGAGAGAGATTGTAAGTCCTTCTTCAGTAAAAGAAATTAATACAATACATTTCTCTATTTCTCTTTAACTTTTTTCGACAAACAAGGTTGTCACTCTCTAATAGTTCGCCAAAGTAGTGGTGGTTCACGTATTTCATGTGGCTCATTAGTTGCTTGCTCCTCACTTCATCATGAGTAACATCGGATGTCGAAGCTTCATCACTAGCATTGTCATCATCTTCATGGGTATCTCCATCACCATGAACCATCGGAGGAGGAATTGGATCCAAATCAATAAAATTTTACGGAAGAATGAGTATCATCATCGTCTTTGACATCTTTAACAATTTGGTCTTCAAGAAATACCACATCTCTACTCACCAACTTCTAAGTTTCTGAATCACATAGGCAATAACCAAACTCATCATGTAAATATCCCATAAAAATGCATTGCTTCGACTTGTTATCAAGCTTGGACCTCTCATCTTTGGGAACATGGACAAATGCATGGCAACCAAACACCCTCAAGTGTTTGTAGGAAACATTCTTCCCACTCCAAACTCTTTCCGGAATATCACCATCCAATGGAGTCGCCAGAGATAAGTTGATTAGATCCACCGCCGTCCTTATTATCTCTCCCAAAATGGTTTACCCAATTTAGCATGCGGCAACATACATCTAATCCTTTCAACAAGTGTGCTATTCATCCTCTGCAATGTTATTTTGCTCGAGTCTTTAGAATGATTCTCTCCATGAATACCATGCATCTTGTAATATACATCAAATGGCCCAATATATCACCATTGTTTGATGAATGCATTTGAGAGATGCTGTTTGCCTCTTCACCATGACATGAAATTGTTTGAAGACTTTCAAGACTTCATCTTTGCTCTTCAAAGAATAGACCCAAACCTTCCGACTATGGTCATCTATAAATGTAATAAAATATAAAGCACCACCAAATGCTTTCTCCTTCATAGGACCATATAAATCGGAGTGAATCAAATCTAAAATATTTGACTTTCTTTATGAAGCTTTTCTAACAAAAAACTCTATGTTCCTTTCGACTAAGAAATCAATACAAGTATCAAGATCGCACCTTTTGTATTGGGGTTGAAATTCCTTTGGCAAGAACTTGTAGGCCTTTCTCACGCACATGGCCTAGGCACCGGTGCCACAATTCTATAGAGTTGTCCTCTACAGTATTTGTATCACATACACATAAACTCATTTGCATTTTACAGAGAGTACAATATTTTCCCCCCTTGCCGCTACAAGCGATCCTTTAGTGAGCTTCCAATCACCGCCACCAAATACATTTGTGTAGCCCTCTTGATCAAGCTTTCCAATTGGTATAAGATTGAGATGAAGATTCGGTATATGCCGCACATCCTTCAGCGCCATTTATAACCAAGATTGGTCTCAACATGAATATCTCCCACACCAATCAGTGCCTTGACATGCAACACAGAGACTTGACTCACAACTAGTACAGACAATGACCATCTCCCCCTCAAGAGTAGCCACGATGTTCTCTTTAGACTTGGATTTTGCTTCTCTTGTACTCTCTTTTTGTTCATTCTTCAATTTGTAGCAATTCTTCTTGATATGCCCAAGTTTGCCACAATAGTAGCACTACATGCCACTTCTAGACTTCGATCTTGGTTTTGACTTATCACGATCACCTTGGTAGAATTTTCTACTTTTGCTTCTCCCCAGCCTTTTCATAACAAGTGCCTCCGAATGTGAAGAAAATCATTGTTCTTTTCACCTCGCCTCTTCATTGAACATACTAGTTTTCATCATGCTCACGGTTTGCATATCATTTGGAGCCAAGTTGCTAAGAGATGTCACCAAACTCTCCCAACTATTCGGTAGAGAGCTTAAAAGAAGTAGAGCTTGCACTTCATCATTAGAGACAATCTTCATGACGGATAAATCATTCTACACTTTTTAAAAGTTGTTCAAATGCTCCGACATTTTGACCATCCTTATGCTTCATATTCACAAGTTTTCTAATCATGTGACCTTATTTTGTGCGTCTTCTTTTCTTGTAGGCTTCAACCTATTTAGATACATGATGAAAGATACTTTGATCAACTCATGGCGAATTAGATCCAGCGGCTTCTTGATGCAATAACTCCCATTCATCAATATCTTTGGATTGAGGCATGACACCTTTCAACTTGATGGGTAAAAATAACTCTTTTCAATACAAGATATCCTCCATCCTTCTCTTCCAAATAGAGTAGTTCGACGATGTGATCTTGAACATAGTACTTGAACTTTCTTCCATTGTGCAAAACCTCTTTCACATCACAAAAGAGACCAAAATCTCTCTCAAGAAATTCACCAAACACCTTGTGGGCAATCTTGCTCGATACTACTTTGTTAGGAAATCAAAGACTAGGATCCCAAGTTTAAGATCAAATATGAAAGATGAATATAAATGTGGAATTAACAGCAACGCACTCAACCACAATAGACAACCGATATAATGTTTTTCGAGAAAATATGCCTACATCTATGGACAAGAAGAGAGCTTTCTTCCACTATAGTGTAGGCCAAAATTGCCTATCAGTCCCGAACATGACTCGTGACAATGAGTTGATAATCGGCGAGCCATCCGACGACATAACGGCGAACCGTTGATGATATAATAGCAAGGGATCGCGACGAAAATGCATAAAGCGAGTCAACGAAACGCATGAAGTGAGTCGGCGAGGCGTTCAAGCCAGCGAAGTGATGAACAGCGTCTGAATAATGGATAAACTGAATCGGACTTCGAAGCGGCGGGAAACGCCATTTACGGCTTAAACCGAAACCACCACTTGGTGGCTCGGTGGTAAAGCCAAAAGAGGTGGCTAACGCAGATCCGACGCGACTTCGCATATCCGCTTTCAAGCCTATAAATAGAAGCGGGGTCTCATTTTTAGATCCAATTTTGGAGAAGAAGCTCTTAGGATCAAGATCTGAACTTTGATAAAAAGGAGGAACTTTTGGACGAGAGATCTAAACTTTTCACGAGATTTTGGCGAACCGTCGGCACAAAGCGAAGGAGTTCGAGAGATCTTAGATCCGATCTACACGAGACTTGACTCACAACTAGTACGGACAATGACCATCTCCCCTCAAGAGTAGCCACGATGTTCTCTTTAGACTTGGATTTTGCTTCTCTTGTACTCTCTTTTTGTTCATTCTTCAATTTGTAGCAATTCTTCTTGATATGCCCAAGTTTGCCACAATAGTAGCACTACATGCCACTTCTAGACTTCGATCTTGGTTTTGACTTATCACGATCACCTTGGTAGAATTTTCTACTTTTGCTTCTCCCCAGCCTTTTCATAACAAGTGCCTCCGAATGTGAAGAAAATCATTGTTCTTTTCACCTCGCCTCTTCATTGAACATACTAGTTTTCATCATGCTCACGGTTTGCATATCATTTGGAGCCAAGTTGCTAAGAGATGTCACCAAACTCTCCCAACTATTCGGTAGAGAGCTTAAAAGAAGTAGAGCTTGCACTTCATCATTAGAGACAATCTTCATGACGGATAAATCATTCTACACTTTTTAAAAGTTGTTCAAATGCTCCACGACATTTTGACCATCCTTATGCTTCATATTCACAAGTTTTCTAATCATGACAGCCTTATTTTGTGACGTCTTCTTTTCTTGTAGGCTTCAACCTATTTAGATACATGATGAAAGATACTTTGATCAACTCATGGCCGAATTCGTCCAACGGCTTACTGATGCAATAACTCCCATTCATCAATATCTTTGGATTGAGGCATGACACCTTTCAACTTGATGGGTAAAAATAACTCTTTTCAATACAAGATATCCTCCATCCTTCTCTTCCAAATAGAGTAGTTCGACGATGTGATCTTGAACATAGTACTTGAACTTTCTTCCATTGTGCAAAACCTCTTTCACATCACAAAAGAGACCAAAATCTCTCTCAAGAAATTCACCAAACACCTTGTGGGCAATCTTGCTCTGATACTACTTTGTTAGGAAATCAAAGACTAGGATCCCAAGTTTAAGATCAAATATGAAAGATGAATATAAATGTGGAATTAACAGCAACGCACTCAACCACAATAGACAACCGATATAATGTTTTTCGAGAAAATATGCCTACATCTATGGACAAGAAGAGAGCTTTCTTCCACTATAGTGTAGGCGTCAAAAATTGCCTATCAGTCCCCGAACATGACTCGTGACAATGAGTTGATAATCGGCGAGCCATCCGACGACATAACGGCGAACCGTTGATGATATAATAGCAAGGGATCGCGACGAAAATGCATAAAGCGAGTCAACGAAACGCATGAAGTGAGTCGGCGAGGCGTTCAAGCCAGCGAAGTGATGAACCGCGTACGAATAATGGATAAACTGAATCGGACTCGAAACGACGCGGGAAAAACGCCATTTCTGGCTTGGCCGAAACCGAGCCACCACTTGGTGGCTCGGTGGCCGAGCCACCAAGAGGTGGCTAGGCACAGATCCGACCCGCGACTCGCATATCCGCTTTTCAAGCCTATAAATAGAGGCGGGGGTCTCATTTTTTTTAGATCCGAATTTTGGAGAAGAAGCTGAAGCTCTGCCGGATCAAGATCTGAACTTTTGATAAAAAAGGAGGAACTTTTGGACGAGAGATCTAAACTTTTGCACGAGATCTGAGATTTTGGCGAACCGTCGGCTTCATGAAGGAGTTCGAGAGATCTTAGATCCGATCTACACGTGATTCCTCCGGATCAAACTTTATTTTGATCCCGAGAAGAGTGGTGATCTCGCTTGGTCGATTTCACTCACTTCGGCGATTATTTCCTTCGTGAAATAATCACCTAGATCGTGTAGATCTAGATCTTTCACCGGATCATATCACGTGGCGGTCCACGGATTAACCCCGGCACAGGTAAAGATCCCACACAAGTAGGATTCTGATAAACAAGGTCCTGTGTTTATTTTAAGGAAAAAGTTATAATTTTTCTTTGATCTTCATTGTAATCGAGTCTTATAAAAAGACGAAACTTTTTGAATTCATTTGTAACGCCTAAAGTTGTAATGAGTTCAGCAATGAAGATGGAACCGACTTTTCCCGCAAACAAGCTGGCGACCACAGTGGGAGCCAATGATCTCGCTGAGGAGATCATCATTTCGCAACTGCGGATAGCTATCCCGGTCGAAGAGGAGGTCGAATACAAGTTCGACTAACAAAAGTTTGAGGAGTATCTATTATCCTCGTCCAGATCGTCCTCCCCCCGCAAGTTCAGGAAGATCTCCGCTGCAAGAAAGATTCGCTGGTCCTCGGATCCGAAATCTCAAGGCGAGGATCCCAACCCCGCTGCTGCTAAAGTCACAGCAAGCAGCGTCCTTCTGGCATCTAAGATGGCCGAATCCGCAGATCTGAACTCCTCTGTAAAGGAGATGACCGCCGATGGCGTGCCGACTCTCTCAAAGAGAGCCCGCCAGAGGCGACACCAATGCCTGGCGCGTCAGTTCACCTAGGCCCAGGAATTGGTTGACGGGATCCGTTATCAGATGGATCTCAAGTCCAGAAGAGGTCAAAGGCCTCAACAACAGATGGTTGGCAGCTCCTCCAAGCCGCTAACAAGTGAATGGGTCCGCGTCAGACGGAATCGTTCAAAGCTAGAGGAGCGCATCCAAAAGCGCCGCACACTGCTTGCGCACGTACGGGCTTCAGTTCAAGAGGCCTGAATGTTGAAGAAAGAAGAAGTGGCCAAGAAGCCACCAAAGGTGCGCCAAGTTTGGAGGCCGAAATCCAGAACAACGATTCGGACAAAGGCAGAAACACCAACTAGGGATCAGCCACCTCAGGCTGATTCGACTAAGGCTCGGCCGCTACAGGGTAACCTGGATCAAAGAAAGATCACCCCAACGCCGATTCCACCTCCGACGATTACATCCAAATCTCTGGCTTACTCTGTTCCCGCTTCGGTCGATCCCGCTGGCTTACCCTGAAGCAAGAAAATGGTGTTAGAGTGCCTCGATCCGTTGCACGATGATCGAGGTAAAATTTCGGTTAAGGAACATTTGGGCTTGTTGAAGAGGTCCCCGACAACTCACAGTACTGGGGTTACATCCACCACGACAGGAAGATTCCTGTGGCTGCTCGCACAGGGCTGTGAATCGAAGTTCAAGAGCCCGTCAAAACTTCACACCTGCAAGGACGAACGTTGAGACGAGTGACTTTTGAAGGTTCTGATAACGCGGTTCATCCTCAGAAGAAAATATTTTCATCTGACGACGATGATGTTATACCTGAGAAGTCGTGCCAACACACGATGGGTTGCTCCGGCATTCATGCCGATGAGTTGTACTACCGTGCTGGGGGTACGAGTAAATCTCGAAAAAGGAGTTCCCCAGAGTCGAACACACATTGTATGTGTTCCAAGCTGATAAGGGCGGTGTTGTCGGAGTGCAACTACACCAAGACAACTCCAGAAAAGGTGTCGGTCTTTGATAGGCTTGGTACCAAAATGCCAAAACCCAGGTCGAGGCGCTTCCGTAGAAGAAGTCCTTACGGAAGCGCACGGAGGAGAGTGTGGCGCACACCAACCTGATCCCAAGCTTTACGATCGTATCAGAAAAATGGGATACTTCTGGCCAACGATGATTAATGATGCAATCGAGTACGCTCAAAAGTGCCACGCGTGTCAAATACACGCGAATTACATGAATCAACCCCCGGAGCATTTGCATCCTTCGGCTACATCTTGGCCGTTCGAGACATGGGGTATGGACATTGTGGGTCCTATTTTTCCTCCGTCAGTTAAAGGTGATCGGTTCATTCTCGTGATTACCAATTATTTCTCCAAGTGGGCTAAAGCAATTCCGCTTAAAGAAGTGAAAACAAATAATGTCATCAGATTCATCAAGCATCACGTCATCTATCGACACGACGTGCCGAGACGGATCATACATGACAACGGTCCTCAATTCGTCAGTAATACCTTCATCAGGTTTTGCGGGAAGTTTAAGATTCAAGACGTTTCGTCGACGGCTTATAATCCCGCTGCAAACGGATTAGCGGAGGCGTTCAACAAGACAATCATTAAGATCTTGTCGAAACTCGTGAAGACCAATAAACGTGATTGGGACGATAAACTCGGAGAAGCACTCTGGGCATATTGCACCACAATACGACGCCACCGAGCTACCCCATATTCTCGGTATACGGATGTGAAGTCAGACTTCCATTAGAAATCCAAATCCCATCACTTCAGACGCTCTCATAATCGGTGATACGCGAAGAACAACATCTGAGATGTCTTGAAGAGCTTGAGATGTTGGATGAAAAATATCTGGAAGCTCAACAACACAGCGAGTTTTACCAAGCCAGAATGTCGAGGGCTTTTAACAAGAAAGTCCGACATAAAAGTTTTAAGGAAGGAGATATGGTCCTCGCTGCTCGATGACCAATAATTCTCAATTCTAAAAAAAAGGGTAAGTTGAACCCAAATGGGAATGACCGTTTGTGATAGACACAGCCTATTCAAACGGTGCATATTGTCTAATCACTCAAGATGGCGACAGGCAATTAATGCCGATAAATGGAAAGTTCCTGAAAAAGTACTATCCTTAGTATATTTGGGATAACCCATTTTGACGGGAAGTTCCTCGTGGAATATTTCACCCATTGTCCTCGAGGATAACCCTAAATCTATCCTCCATCATAAATTTCCTCACTAATCAAATTCATTGACGGTGAGTCCACTAAAAAAAATCTTTCTGGTCCAATCCACCAGCAAAATCCCCTCTTGATTCCTTCCACGAACGAGAGGTCCACTTTCAATGCTGAGATCTCCTTGTGATAAACAGAAGGGCTCCATCCTTTCCTCTTTGGTCATGTCTTCCCAAGGTTAGGGCTGAAATTAGAATTTCATCTCGATAAACGAGAAAGTCATTTCCATCGTAGCTTAATCCTATAAAAGTGAAAGTTACCTGAATCTTTTCGATTCTCGGTGGAGATCCCACTCTTAGTTTCACCTCCTAAGATTCTCGGTGGAGATCCCACTTTTAGTTTCCTTTGCACCGAGATAGAATATAAAATTCTTCCTCTCCAGGAGCAAGAGATAGGATATAAAATTCTTCCTCTCTTGTTTCGGGTTCGTCTTTACCCTAAAAAGAAGACCTGGAGATAGGATATAAAATTTTTCCTCTCCAGCATCGGGAGACAGAATATAAAATTCTTCCTTTCCCACATCAATTTTATCTTTTCAACAACAAACAAATCTTTCAATTCAGGATTCATCTTGGAGAATTTTATCCCGAATCCTAAGTAGGGATAAGTCAACGCCTAACACGCTGTAGGCTGTCAAAAAAATTACTACTGATAAGCTACAACCCACTAAATACTATCGAACGAAGTTACAATCTGAAGGCTTCCACGATAACAGAATAGGGTTACGATTCACTGACTCTAAAATACAGGGATTACAACTTGACAATCCTTATAAGATCCAACCAAGAGATTATAAGAGAACAATCTCTTTAGAACTAACCATGGAGCTCATCATCGCGTCCAAGCTCAAAACGCGGACCTCATGACCGCGTTCCAAGCTCAAAATGCGGACCTCATGACCGCGTTCCAAGCTCAAAACGCGGACCTCACGGCCGCATTCAAAGCTCAAAACGCGGACCTCATGGCCGCGTTCAAAGCTCAAAACGCGAAGCTCACGGCCGCGTTCAAAGCTTAAAACGCGGGTCTCAACCCCCGCGTCCCAGTTCTAAGCCAGAGACGCGGAGGTCATTCAAGAACGCGGAGCTCGCATTCTAACTCGTTCAAACATGATCTAAACGGTTCAAAAACCATTTTCCACGATTTGAGGGCCACGAATCCTCATTCTAAGGGGTCAGTTACACCCCTTAAGCCTCTATAAATAGCTACAAAATCAGTTGAAGAGGAAGATCAGATTTTGGGGGACCGGAGGAGCTATCAACCTTCGGTTCTTTTAGAGTTTTTAAGAGCTTAGGCTTAAGCTTTTTAGAGGGAGGAGAGATCGGTTTAGAGGTCTAGGAACTCATTCAGAGTTACAAACTTGATCGCAAGTTCTTCACAACTCCTACGAGTTCCATCAAAGTTCCAACGAAGCTAGGCGTTTGGATCGTCAACGGGATACAAGGATCAAACTCCCACCGCTACCGAAGAACCCGGCATTAAACAAAAGGGAGGATCAAATCATCCTTCCATTTTTATAAATCGGATCAACCGATAGGAGAGATTGAGGGGAGAGAGAGGTTGTAAGTCTTTCTTCAGTAAAAGAAACTAATACATGTAGGCATCAAAAATTGCTGAAGAACCTCAAATATGACTAAATTATGAGAAGATCGAAGGACGCCGTCGAAATCTCAAGAAGTCAACACATGAGAAGATTGTGTCTCGCCATGCAGAGACATCGGTTTGTGCTCGCCATGAGCGAGACATTTTGCTTATGTCTCTCCTTAGCGAGACATTTTTGATGTCTCGCTACTAGCGAGACACTTGTTGGTGCCTCGCCACGAAGCGAGATTTTGATGTGTCTCGCTACTACGACTTGTTGGTGCCTCGCCACGAAGCGAGACACCTTGATGTGCCTCGCAACTATCGAGACATTTCATTTTGTGCTCTCGCGCCAGCGACACCCAATAATTTTGAAACGATCTCTTGAAGGGTCTAAATCAATGCCGGTGGGGCCCACTTGACTTTATAGAATGAGAGACGCTCAATATTTTAATGCGCGTTACCGGCGATACCACCAGGCTGATTCTGGGCATTTAATCGTGCCTAAAAGGTGAAAACCGCTACAATGCCGAAGTGGATTTATTAATCGCCGCCGGGCCAGGTAGTTTATACCGCCGGGCTAGCTTAGGCAGCTTTACACCGCCAGCTAGCGAGGTAGTCAGCGCCAGGCAGCCGAGCCGCCAAGGCTAACTATAAATGTGGAGCACTTATGACACTTGTGTTTCTTCAGAGGCACGCTTCCCAAAGACTATAAATACCCTCCTACGCCCACTCGCGTGGGTCGGCCATCGAAAGGGAAAATCAAATCCAAGCTTCCAAAGTTCAAGAACACGATCCACGCCGGAGATTCCTCGAAGCTTAAGCCTTGCCTTATTCTTGAGAAGAGTAGATATCTTACTTTGCTAAGATATTTACCAAGTTCTTGTTTCCTTTGCTAAGCATCAACTAAACCCCTCGGCCGATTACGATCACGACGGGTGGTCCACGGATTACGCTGGCCCCCGCGACAGAAAAGTCCCACAAAAGTGAGATCTACACTTGTAGTATCTTTTGTTCGAGTTTGTAAGAAAGTTATCTAATTTCTTTGTAACTGAGAATAAAAGTGTAATTTTTCTCAAGTTTTGCAATGGAATCAACTTTCGACCCAAACACGATGGCGACCACAACTGAGCTAACGGCTCGAGCCCGATCGTTGTGTCGCAGCCTTTGTAGCCGATCAAGCCGACTCTCATGGTCGATGGACTGGATTATTTCTTCGATCGCAAGTTCGAGGAATATCTCTCCTCTTCTTCATCAAAGTCCTCCTCGCCGCAAGCATTGGAGGATTTCATCTCCAAAGAAGGAGGTTCGCTCATTGGGAGGCTTAATGAATCTCAAACAGAGGCATTTCCCCGACAACAACACCGGATTCAAAGCCGAGCTCTCGCCAAGTTGACTCTTTTCAAGAAGGAGTCATTCAACAAGATCTCAACCGCTTTGACGAAGAGGGCTCGCCAAAGACAAATAAAAGATGGCTCGACAACTTGCCAAGGCCATGGAATCAATGTGACGGAGTTCATTACAATAACGAACTCACGCGATCGAGGCGCCGCAATCTATGATGCCTCAAGTTCAGCCCTCAACACTCCTCCCAAGGAAGAATGGGTTCTCGCCAAAAGGACCGATTGACAAAGAAGGAGCGCCTAAAAGCTGCTAGGCACGCATTGCTGCAAGACGCCGCTGTTCGCAAGGCACAAGAGTCAAAATCAACTGGAATCGACTCAAAATCACAAAATTTGATTCCAAAGTCGACGCCAAAATCGGCTCAGAGGTTGCCTCGCCGCTAGTCTTCACCGAGATAAGTTCAATCGTCTGCCAGACAGCTTAAGCCGCCGCCAACAAATGGTAGTAATAAACCGCTCGCCACCGAGCAGAATCACTCGCCACCGCCGAAGGGGCCCTTCATGCCTTTGCAAAACGAGATACCGAAGTGTCTCGCTTGGATTACCTTGTTCGACGCCTAGAAGACTTGTCCTCCGCCAAGGACAACGCTACACTTGAGGTGGAAATGTTATTTGCAATAACCCACATCAACCGTGTAATCGCCGGGGTGGCAACACACTAAAGAGGACGATCGATTTAAATAGATTGTTCATGCTTGTGTGTACAACCGATTAAGACGCCGTTATCGATGTGCCTGTTTCGAAGTCAACGCCATCCACAAAGAGCTTCAGATTCGAACGGCTTTCCCCCGCCGAACGGAAGATCTCAAACCACAACAAGACGCTATCGAAGAAGAAAGAGATCATCCATCCAATTTGATAAGTTTCCGGTGACTATCAACATGGTGAACAAAGGGAAAGGACCGGCGACGGATGCATCCCCGACTTCACTCGAGGAAAGATCGGTCTCGATTTCTGAGAATGTCTCACTACAATTGCGCAGCCACGCAACGCATTGACTATAGAAGGATGCATGAGGAAAGTCATCCGATGATCTAAGCATCAATTCGGCGATAGCTTCCGATGACACAATGTCAAGTGTTGGTCGCCATCCCAGAGAAGCTTTTGCAATTACTCTTGAAACCTTAGCTCAAATGTTACAGGAGACCCTAGCTAAACAACGTGAAGAGCTTAAGGCCGAAATGAGAACAGAGATGGAGCTAGCCATGCAACAGATGAGGAGTTGCAAACCCATACGCACAAGACACCCGGTCCAGCCACCGATCTAGTCAACAAGGTGGAGCTATCAATCATGATACCCATAATGTCGAAGACAGTGATTCGGAGGTAGATGAACACATTTACGCTGATCAACCGACGAAAGCTGCATCTCGTGCTCAAGGTGGAAATGTTCTAATTCCTCCTATTGGAAGTAATCCAAAACAAGGGGAGGATGACGCAAAAGATGAAAGAGCTTGAAGATAAAATCAATGCTTTGATGTCCGTGACAGAAGTCAAGAAGACCGCATCCCGTCCGTGATCCTAGAGTGGGATTCAATTCTTACCCGCCAAAATTTAATTTGATCAACTTCACACCTTTTGACGAGGGGTTCGGCCACAAAGACGTGATCTATTTCAAGTCTCACTTGGGGTGATCTCGAAATGAGCCTTGATGATTCGGTCATTCGCTGGTACCTTTTCGAGTCATTCGATTGGTATCAAGACTCAAACCGAAGCATTAATCGTTGGAATGACATGGAAAGCTTGTTCCTCAAGAACTTCTTCGATGACGATACCAAGTCTCGATTGGAACTCTTCTAGATGAGAAGCGAAGGATGGGGAGACAATTGACACCTTCGCTAAGCTGCTGCAATAAAGCTATGAATCGTGTGGATCCACCATCAAAAGTTTATATTGAAGACTTGCTACAATAATCTCTCCATTGATCTCAAGTCAGGGGGTCGCCCCACCAACTACATGGAAAGATCTGAAAATACGAGGAGAACAAGTTTAACGCTTTCTAAGGAAGAAAGCCGAAGAGGCGAAATGACACCGACCTCGAAGTAAATTTTTCCTCTCGTAATAGAGGAAAGGCATCTCGATCGCTGCTAGTCAAACGTCACAACAACGACCACCAAAAAGCTTCTAAATCAATTCCACAGATATACCTTCGAGACTAAGAAGTTCCGATCATCTTCAAACACCTCCTTGATAACAACAAAATCAAGTTGCCCGATTATAAATCGAGGAGGTCGACAAGACTTCGACCCTAAATACTGCGGCGCACTACGTAGGATCCTCCATCCTACTAAGGATTGCTTAGCTCTCAAGGCCATCATCCAAGCCTTGGTCGGCCTTCGCCTTAATGCCTAAATAAACCTTCCCACACTGGCTGTATACGAGTATAAACCGCCCCTACCGATGAGTATAAGAGGTTAAACTTCCTCCCGACAATCTCATGTGTATAATGAGTATAAACCGCCCCCATCCTCCATGAGTATAAGAGGTTAAACTGCCTCCGACATTCGATGTATACGAGTATAAACCGCCCCCATCCTCCATGAGTATAAGAGGTTAAACCGCCCTCCTTCTTACTCCAATAAGAATATGAGTATAAACTATTCTAAATGAATGTTTCAATTTTGCAAAGAAAGTCGGGGTGGATAATCTATGAACGAGAGGTCCACTTCCACATTGAGCGATCAAACCTTCCGACGCTAGGATTGTCTCAAAATTCCTATCCCGGTCAAACCTTCCTACGCTAGGACCATAATCAAAATTTCTCTCGATTCCTTCCATGAACGAGGTCCACTTTCTAGATTGAGCGATCAAACCTTCCGACAGCTAGGATTGTCTCAAAATTCCTATCCCGGTCAAACCTTCCTACGCTTAGGACCATAATCAAAATTTCTCTCGATTCCTTCCATGAACAGAGGTCCACTTTCTAGATTGAGCGATCAAATCTTCCACGCTAGGATTGTCTCAAATATCTCGTCTGTCAAACCTTCCTACGCTAGGACCATGGTCAAAATCCCTCTCGATTCCTTCCATGAACGAGAGGTCCACTTTCAGATTGAGCAATCAAACCTTCCTACGCTAGGATTGTCTCAAAATTTTATCCCGGTCAAACCTTCCTACGCTTAGGACCACGGCTAAAATCCCTTCTCGATTCCTTCCATGAACGAGGTCCACTTTCGTGATTGAGCAATCAAACCTTCCTACAGCTTAGGATTGTCTCAAAATTTTATCCCGGTCAAACCTTCCTACGCTTAGGACCACGGCTAAAATCCCTTCTCGATTCCTTCATGAACGAGGTCCACTTCCACATTGAGCGATCAAACCTTCCACGCTAGGATTGTCTCAAAATTCCTATCCGGTCAAACCTTTCTACGCTTAGGACCATGGTCAAAATCTTCTCGATTCCTTTTATGAATGAGAGGTCTACTCCAACAAAGGGTTCGCTGCCCCAAGAGAAACACAAACAAGCCGCAATAGTGACCATGTTTCTAGGCATTCAATTACAACTCAAATGATGACTTTCAAGATGAAAATGATTAGTCCAAAATCGACTTCGACATTTTAATCCATTCAAATACAAATGCAAATGATATTGATCCCAAAGTATGGTCACGACGTCACAGAGCTGTGGTTCGTGAAACTGAAGCAAAACATGGGCCTCTTCTACAAAGTTCAACGCTGAACGTAAGCATGCGATCTTATTCAAAGTATTCCGCACTCTCGATAAAATACGAGGAGTCCAAAACTTTGAGGGGGTATCCAGAGGCATCAAAATTGCCAAGAACCTCAAATATGACTAAATTATGAGAAGATCAAGGACGCCACGAAATCTCAAGAAGTCAACACATGAGAAGATTGTGTCTCGCTACGCTATGCAGACATCGGTTTGTGCCTCGCCATGAGCGGTACATTTATGTCTCGCCAAGCAGCGACATTCTTGATGTGTCTCGCTACTAGCGAGACATTTGTTGGTGCCTCGCCACGAAGCGACATTTGATGTGTCTCGCTACTAGCGACTTGTTGGTGCCTCGCCACGAAGCGAGACACCTTGATGTGCCTCGCAACTATCGAGATTTACCAAAGGCGCAGACACCCGTAATACTTGAAACGATCTCTGAAGGGTCTAAATCAATGCCGGTGGGGCCCACTTGACTTTATCGCAGAGACGCTCAAATACTTTAATGTGCGGTTACATCGCCGAAGATACCACTAGGCGGATTCTAGGGCATTTAATCGCGCCTAAAAAGCGAAAACCGCTATAACAAATGGATCTACATCGCCGCCGGCCGAGGTACTTATACCGCCGCTAGCTTAGGCAGCTTTACACCGCCGCCAGCTTAGGTAGTAGCGCCGAGGCGTACCGGAGTCGCCGCTGCTAACTATAAATGTGGAGCACTTATGACACTTGTGTTTCTTCTCGAGGGCACGCTTCCCAAAGACTATAAATACCCTCCCACGCCCACTTGGGCGGCCATCTAAAGGGAAAATCGTAAATCCAAGCTTCCAAAGTTCAAGAACACGATCCACGCGGAGATTCCTCGAAGTTGCTTCCTGCCTTATTCTTGAGAAGAGTAGATATCTTACTTTGCTAAGATATTTATCGGGTTCTTGTTTCTATAAGCATCAACTAAACCCCGCCGATTCGACGATCACCGACGGTGGTCCACTCTTACGCTGCCCCTGACAGAAAAGTCCCAAAAACAGAGATCTACACTTGTAGTATCTTTTGTTCGAAGTTTGTAAGAAAGTTATCTAATTTCTTTGTAATCCAGAATAAAAGTGTAATTTTTCTCAAGTTTTGCAATGGAATCAACTTCACCCAAACAATACAATATTTTCTCCACTTTCTCTTTAACTTTTCAGACAAACACAAAGCGTTGCCGGTTTAGTCTTTTAGTTTGAAGAAGACACGGTTCAAGTCACGGAAAATTTTATCCGAAGCCTAAGTAGGGATAAGTCTACGCTAACAGCGTTGCCGGTTAACCTTTCGTGAAAAGGATACAAGAGACTCTTGGGGAATTTTATCCAATCCTAAGTAGGGATAAGTCGCTAACAGCGTTCTTGGTTAGTTCTTAGTAAAAAGAATAAAAGCCCACATATTCAAATTTTGGCAGGTTGTTATTAATAACACCACAATCGCTTTACACGCGTAGGGAATTTCATCCGAATCCTAAGTAGGGATAAGCCAACGCCTATCTGGCGTTGCCGGTTTAGTCTTTACCGATTGAAGAAGACACGGAATTGAGTTCGGACGATCAAGATCATCGGCAATTGCCTTGGCCAACTCACGGGTAACGGCATCCCTTATCAAAACCGTTCTAGGGTCAAGGACCGGCCTGAATTGACGGAGAGAAAGCCTACTGTGGAGAAGCTTATCGATCATCATGTTTATGAAAGAAAAGAACGAGCGGACTTCCATACATATAATAATCTGATCTGGGTCGTTGTCTAACATCAGCGCCCTCACCAGATCATGAAGTTTAGATGTGAGCCCTGCAAAAGATAAAGGGATGGACATTTTGGAATATTAAGTCAAAGACCGGCGTAGACATTCTTAGCTGGATAACCCGTACCTGCTTCCGTCGATATAGCTTCATGGGTTAGCAGGGCTATCGAAGGGGTAACTGCCGTTGGTGCACCGACTGCTGCAGTTGGTCTCGCGGCATGTTCATCGAGCATGGCAGTAGCCGTGGTATGGTTCGGAGGACATCGAATGAGGAATTGAAATATGAGCCTCAGTAGGAGTTCCTGCCAGAAACAAAATGAATTCCCCAGATTCATCAAATTATAGTTGTATTAGTCAAAAATGGCTAGTCATATAATTAACGGGAGAGGGAGCCCGTACCTTCAGAGGAACAAACCTCAATATTTTTGGGAATTGTCGTCTCAGGTGACAAATCGACCATGGGGGTGTCCGCAGGCAGGCCATCTTCATCGAAATTCTCTATCGAAAAATCTGACACAAGAGAACATAAGTGAAAGAAGCGGAATCAAAAAAAACCCGAGATAAGTGAAAATGGCTTACCTCCTACAGTGGAGTTAGTCTCTCTAATCCCAATGTCCACGTTTGCTTCCTGCAATTTCTCTAAAAGAGCAAGGGGCATAGAGACGATTAGGGAAGGCACGAATTCTGAGTCGTTCAACTCCCGTACTCGCCATCTAAATGGGATATTACCAATGATAGATGTACCTGGATTTGCTGAATCAGGTCCTACATTGGTAGTCTCACTAATTTTAGCAGCTGCCGCAGGCTCTTCTGCCATAGACTCGTACACTTGCTGTGTGAAATTGGGTTCTTCGAAAGAGGCGAAATCGTGATGGGGAAAATCGAGGCTGTCTCATCTTCTCCATATTCTCACTGCAGAAATGGAGAAATGTGAGCCACGAGTTCAAGAATTAAATGTCGAAGGGACTACGTGGTGGTTAAGCATTACCTCCTTGATAAAGTCATCACCAGGTAAGTCCATCTCAAAAGCTGTGGTCCATGTGACTTATGGACTAACTTTTTGGCAACGGAGTCCCAACTTCGAGGCCGCTGCAGTAAGAGGAAGAAGCCCCTCCTCCTCCTCCTCGGCTGTCATTCCTGAAGCTTCAAATTATTGTCAGACCCATTAATTCCAAAAGAGGAAAGAGAAAAAGGGAGTGGAAGTATTGACAAACCTGTCCCAAAATCCTCCTCATAATCTTACGTCATCGCATGATCTCCTCGAGAGTCTCTTGGCAGAGTGAAGGTCTCCTCTTCCTCCTCGTCTATTTGGCCGAGTCTTGCATCGCTTCCTCACGGGACCGGCGGCCTTTTGAATCATCTGAGTATCAGCCCGGGAGCCACCTCACCACTAACTCTGCAATAGGCCTCCGCGTGAGCGGGTTCATTGTTGCCAACAACTACTGCGGCATAAGAATGTCGACTCGGTGGCAGCTCCATACTCGGAAGAATTTGAACCTAGCACGATGCACCTTGTCACACTCCATAGCCATGCTTTCGGTTGGCTGTTCACTAATCCGCCGTGAGTCCGAAGCTGTCGACTCAGATTTTCAACATAAAGTTGGTCATAACCAAGCTGGCCGGCAAATCGATAAGGTAGATACGGCTATAAAGCACTTTCGTCTCACCAGGCGTTAGGTAACCCAGGCCTAATGTTCATCGACCAGTGAAGTAGCCAACATCAAGAAAGGTCCGGCTCACCATCAGCCTCTCCTCATCAATCAAAGACTCGTCGTACTGACCAGAGAATAGCGGGAAGCATCTGGAGAAAACCCAACCCTTGTGAACTTGCAATTGCTTCCTTATTTCTGGAAATCCTCACCCTTTCCATCTGTAAGTCTCTAATAATTATAGTAAGGGGGTGGATTGATCTGCAGTGCTCGGCGCTGACATTATATCTGAACAGTGGAGGATGAACCAGGCCATCAGGTAAGTGTATGGAAGCTCCACCTTAGCAAGAGGAATCTGAATCGTCGGCTCACCCTTCCACGGTGGCGGGCCTTGACTATCTGCCGAAGCCCACGATGAATGTTAGCCACCATCACCGGAAGGAGAGAAAGTTCCTTCTTATGAGCAAGCTGAGCTAGGGATAAAGCACTTCTAATAGCAAAGCATCACACGTCTGATTGCACGTATTTCTTCAATCGGTCATCGGAGTATGAGGGAGAGTCATCGGTGAATCGACTTTACTGCATGCCACAAGAATGTCTCGAATTTAGTCCCTGTAAGGAAATCACCCTCGGTGCTACTAATGGTATAAAACGGCTGGATTTCTTGATTAGCTCATTAACCTCTAAAGTGGTGAAGCCTTGGTCCGAAATCGTTCGCCCGAATTGCTTTCAGTGCAAGATAGTAACTTCTGAGCTACGGAGACTCACTTGTGACTTGGTCCTCTTTGCTAGTGGCAGCTTGTGCCAAAGCAATATGATAGTGGCAAGTAAGATCCATAAGGTATCATAGCGTTTGGGCATCGCGATCTTCGGTGACTCAACTCACGATTCGAGGAAAGTACTCTGGTATAACATCTTCCCCATGGGTAGGAGACTTGATGCATCTCATGGAGGGCTAATCTAGCTCCCCATGCTTGGTCAAGAAAGTATTAGTCGAGGTCGTAGAGCTCGATAATACAAATAAATGATTGGCGATCGGCTGACCCATACATGGTGGCTTGCAATTCTGCATATAAACCCGGCCATGTAGCTCCTCACCCCATCGGTGAGGACGGATAGTTATACGAGCCCACCAAGCTTATGCGAAGAATGAAAGCCGGCCGTAAAATCTATGATGGGTGCAAGCATTTCGGCCCTAGCCTGCATAGAGGCGATTCCTCAAGGTATGAGCGTGATGAAACGGCTCGTGGGGTGGTGTGTCTAATCCCAACACACCGGGGCCTTGATCCGCGGTTCCTACTCGAACCCGGAATTGCCTGGTGGGTAATATACCCACAATGTATGTGGTCATGCTCATCCGTCAAGCACCATGACATCTCCCGTGTCACGGCCTGACACCTCAACTCAGTCAATGAGCGATGGTGAGGTATCCGTGGGAGATATAAGAACCCTCCGTCATCTTTATGCAACCATTGCTTACTTTTAATAAAAGTGGCATCTGGATCTTCAACGGAATCACCGAATAGGTAATCCATCTTTCTCAGAGGCTGAGTGAAACTGGTGTCCCTCACAAGTGGCGCGTCAGTAATCAATAGTCAAAGCACACGAGGGCTCCCCTCACGTACTGCCTGGATGGTCTCTGCTGACGTACCCGGTGCAAACCATGGAGTAATCAAAACAGACGAAGAATCATCGGAAGTGGCATAATGCTGCTTACGTCAGGTATCCGCATGAGAGAAGCGGCTCGGGGGTATATTTGGAAATGAGTAATTAATATTTGTTGGGCTTCGGTCATGAAGAGTATTTTAAAGGCAATATAAGGAGTCGAACTCATCTCACAGACTTATGAGATAGAGTCACTACCTTATAATGGGTGAGACGATTCCAGCTGCATTATGCACTCATAGGACAATGTATACTATCGCACAAGTAAAGCAACAATATACCCTGTCCTACAGAACATGATGCGGCATGGAATTGCCCCCTTGAGATAGGTGTTGACCAAGCAAAACCTATCTGTTAAAGCGTCAACCCTCACGAAGGAGAATCTCGGCTCTTCCCAATTGCCTCACAAAGGAGAACAAAGCGGGGATGCAGTATGCCATATGCAAAGTTTGAATATAATAAAAGATGGGGAAAAGGCTCACCAGTAAATGATGGAGGTGCACTCTCAGGTGGCGGGGCAGTTGGCTGACTCCTCGGAGTGCGTGATCTCCCTGACGACATTTTGATCTGAAAAAGAAATGAACGGGTCCGATACAAAGATAAATCTAGAGGATCTGAAATATAAAGGGAAACTATAAATTTTTAACCAAAATCCTACAAATAAATATGGGATTTCACGGTTAAATTCTAGTTAAACCTATAGGGTCCACATCGCCAGAGCAGTTTAATTTTAAACGAAACCTCTCATTCAACTTTGGCCATAAAATAACCAAAATACCCCTGGATCCAGGTTAAAATTTCGACTATATAAGTCACTTTCAAGCCCAAAATTCTCAGCCATTCAAATCACCCTTGAATCCAAAGTTTTGGGCCGTTTTGCACCTTAAATCCCAAAATTTCAGCCCTTTTTGCAATTTAGCCCAAAATTTCAGCCACCTTTGCACATAAGCCCCCCAAACTTCGGCCGACACGTGCACAAAAAATTTTTTCAGCAATCATTGGCACATCAGCCCCTCAAATTACAGCCCAATTTTTGCAATAAAACCCCTCAAAATTTCAGCCCCTTTTTCTTGATCAAAATCCTTCAAATTTCATGCAATTTCCCCTCGAAAATCCTAATTCGAGGTGTGAAATCAAAACCCTAAATCCTTGCATATCTACCCACTAATTTGTGTGCTAAAATAAAGATTAAATATGCAAAAGTTATGGGGAAACTACCTGAAGAAAAGCACGAGGACTTGATAAACCTGAATCTGAAAGAAGGTGCTCGAGGAGCCTGAGAGACCTAAAAAAGTATGAAATTGTGAAGGAATATTTGAGTCCAAGATGCGGAGGAAACTTGGATCTTAGATGCTCGTTAGGGTTTGAGGAAAACGAGGTGAAAGAAAAAAAAGAACAAAAGAAAAAAAGGGGGGGTTCGGCCGGCCAAAAAAGAGAGAAAAAGAGAGAGGGTTTTGGGGGGGTTTAAGCCAGCCCCGAACCGGTCCGAACCGACCCGAACCGAACCGAACCGAACCGGTCTGAACCAAACCCTGAACCAAAATTTAAACCAGGGCTAAACCAGGCACCAAAACGGCCCCGAATCAGCCCGTCGATTGATTTCTTCTTATTCTCTCTCCCTCCCACACATCCGGAGGGGCCCTAGATATTTATTCGATGGGGTTATCACCCATCGAGGGTCACTTTTTATCCAGTTCGGCTTATTCGAGCCTCATAATTACTCCAATAAGGTATACGAGTCTAAATTGTTTTCTTTTTTTCTTGTTGAGAAGTTTCTGGAGAATATTTTTATAAAATATTCTTAAGGATAACTCGACGATCCCCAATTTCCTCCCGCTGTGGTCAGTTCTACGACAAGCGTCACAACGGAGAATTCACCAACTAAAAGAGAAATCTCAAGAAGTTTGATGGTCGGTTCAAGTTTTATCCACAATGTAACTTGCATATGTAATCTACAAAACTATAAAGACCAGTGTCAATATCTTTAAAACAAAAACAAAAACAAAAATTTAGTTACCAAATTTCGGCTCAAGATTTCAACAATGGCCGATAATAAATGCAAAGATCACACATTTTCACCATCCGATAAAGCACCTGATAATCGAAAGAATTGAAGAAATCAAGATTTAAAGTCGCTGTGTCCCGTTATGCCGATTGAAGGTTTTTGAACATATCCAAAGTATTCCGCCTCTATAAAAAAGAACGAGATCAAACACTTTGGAGGGGTATCTATAGCGCCAAAATTGCCTATAAGTCCCCAACATGACTCGTGACAATGAGTTGATAATCGCATGAGCCATCCGACGCACGAATCCATCGAACCGCTGATGATATAATAGCAAGGGATCGCGACGCAAACACATAAAGCGAGCCGACGAAACACATGAAGTGAGTCTACAGGCGCTCGCCGCCGCCATGAACCGCGTACGAATAACGGATAAACCGAATCGACTCGAAATGACGAGAAAAATGCCATTTGGCAAGCCGGTCGAGCCACCGTGGTGGCTCGCTGGTCGGCCAGTCGAAGCCACCAAGAGGTGGCGCACACATCCACCCGCGACCGCATATCCGCCAAGCCTATAAATGAGGGGTTCTATTTTTCAGATCCGGATTTTGGAGAAGAAGTCGAAGCTCACGGATCAAGATCCGGAACTTTGATAAAAAGGAGGGACTTTGGACGAGAGATCTGAACTTTGCACGAGATCTCGATATTTTGGCGAACCCATCTAAGAAAGCTTAAGGAGTTCGAGAGATCTTAGATCCGATCTACACGTGATTCCTCCGGATCAAACTATAAAGACTGAAACACTTTTTTTTAAGATATTGACACTAGTCTTTATACTTTGGCCAATCATATCCAAAGTATTTCAGGCAACTCTATAAAAGAACAAGACTGAAACACTTTGGAGGGGGTATCTGTAGGCGTTGAAAATTATCTATAAGTCCCCGAACATGACTCGTGACAATGAGTTGACGATCGACGAGCCATCCAACGACGTAACGACAAATCGTTGATGACGTAACAACAAGTGACCGCAACACAAACGCATAAAGCGAGTCGACAAAACGCATGAAGCGAAGCCCAAGAAAGCGCAAGTCAACGGTTACGAATCGCATGCGATCGATGGGATAAACCAATTCTGAAGCTTCAGATTAGCGAACGTCGAACCGGATCAGACTCGAAACGACGTGAAAAATGCCACTTGGGCAGCTCGGCCCAAACCGAGCCACCAAATGGTGGCTCGGCCAAAAACCGAGCCACCAAGAGGTGGCTAGGCGGTTGTTTCGACCCGCGACCCGTTTAACCGCTTTTGAGCCTATAAATAGAGGAGGGGGGTCTTATTTTTTCAGATCCGGATTTTTAATAAAAATAAGCTCACGATCAAGATCTAAACTTTGATAAAAAGGAGGGACTTTGGACGAGAGATCTGAACTTTGCACGACATCCGAGATTTTGGCGAACCCGTTGTAGGCATCAAAATTGCCAAGAACCCCAAATGTGACTTAATCACGAAGATCGGCGACGACCTCGCTAAAATCTCGTGAAGTCAATCACGTGGTGAAACCAATGCCCGAGACACCTATAGTGTCTCGCCATTGGCGCTGACATTTGTTGTGTCTCGCCATTGGCGGAGACATCCCGTCGCCGCTATTGGCTGACATTTGTTGTGTCTCGCCATTGACGAGACTTACTTGTGTCGCGCCAAAGGCGAGACACAAAGAATGTCTGGTATGTGCTCTTGAAGTGTTCAAATTAATGCTTGTGGGGCCCACTTGACTTTTGCAACGCAAAGAGACGTTCAGCCACGTTAGTGGGCGGTTACACGCTAAAAATACGCCCACTAAGCGTGAAATTAGGGTAGTTAATCGTGCCTAAAATAGAGGAAAGTCGTTACAACAGTGGGAGACATCTCCTCTTCGGCGCAGATTCAACACCTGCCGCCAAAGATGCGCGACAGTCGTAGGCGCCGGCAACAACACCGCCACCACTCACGGATTTTGGACACTTGACGACTTGTGTTCTTTTCAGATGTAACGCCTCCCAAAGGCTATAAATACCCCCCTACGTCCACTTGGAGAAGAAGATCAGATTTTTGAAGATTGAGAGAGCATCAGAAATCGGAGAATAAAGTTTTTGCACATCTCAGATCTTAAGTTAGAGATTTTTGAGGAGGAGATTTCAAGCTTCAAGAGTTCAAGAACATCATCTACGTAGAGATCCCTCAAGTTTAAGCTTAGACTTATTCTTGGGAAGAGTAGATATCTTACCTTGCTAAGATATTTGCTTAAGTTCTTGTTTCCTTTGCGAAGCATCAACTCAACCTCGTCAATCCGACAATTGTTGCTCGGTGGTCCACGGACGACGCGTCCCTGGCACAGGCAAAGTACTCACGCAAGCAGGAGATCGCTACGTAGCCTCTTCTATTCGTGTTTATAAGAGAGCGAGCTAAATTTCTTTGTAATCGAGAGATATACACGTGTAATCTTTCACTGTTTTCATTGTCAAAACGTTTTGTAATGGAAACGGCAAAGAATCTCACTTTCGACCGAAACACCCGTCGGCACAAAGCGAAGGAGTTCGAGAGATCTTAGATCCGATCTACACGTAATTCCTCCGGATCAAACTTTGCTTGATCCCGAGAAGAGTGGTGATCTCGCTTGGTCGATTTCACTCACTTCGGCGATTATTTCCTTCGTGAAATAATCCCCTTGATTGTGTAGATCTAGATCTTTCACCGGATCATATCACGTGGTGGTCTACGGATTAACCCCAGCACAGGCAAAGATCCCACGCAAGTAGGATTCTAATAAACAGGGTCCTGCGTTTGTTTTAAGGAAAAAGTTATAATTTTTCTTTGATTTTCATTGTAATCGAGTCTTATAAAAAGATGAAACTTTTTGAATTTATTTGTAACGCCTGAAGTTGTAATGAGTTCAGCAATGAAGATCGAACCGACTTTTCCCGCGAGCATATATCTACAAAGAAGAGTATACCATACAACAACCCTCAAAACTTACACAAAGCTTTAGAGCCAACAATAATAGGAACAGTGGAGGGAATTATTAGGGTTTATCTCACTAGCTCTAAACTTGCAACCCACTTGTAGAATCTCCTCCTAACCAAGAGTAGAAGGACCCAACTCTCCAAGATAATGTAGAATGTTGAATAAATCAACCCAATGGCGAGCTCTTTATAAACCCTAGCTTTCTCCCCTCTTTGTCTTTTTTCTCTCACAACTCACACTTAATATGGTGCAATGAATTATATGAGTCCCTTTCACATAACACTTAAATCCTCATATGAATCAAGCTTCGACCTAACTCAAGTGGGTTGAACCAACTTTGCCAACTCAATGTGTTTGAGCCCATCATGAGTACGGACCCAAACCCAACATTGTTGTGCCATGTGGGTGCTGATAAGACAAAGTTAGCACTAATTGGACTAGGCTGACATGTCATCAGATACATTGCTTTAAGCCTACATGCATTCTCAGCTATTCATCCTTTATTCCTCTATATATATAGAGTCAGCTGTATGACTATTATTATTATTATTATTATTATTATTATTATTATTATTATTATTATTATTTGCCAGAATCTAACAGTTAGAGAATTCTGTCTAAGATACAACTGAAGCATCTGAAGGGTAAAGTCTTTTCTGACAAAGACATCAACACAATGGAAACTATATATATGCACAATTAATCCATCAATACTCAACAACAGAGGTTTTAGCCAAATCACAAGCACTACTCATCTTGAATGCACAAACAATTAATAACCATAGCATTGATAGAAAATTAAGTTGAAGATACAGAAATGACCCAACCATTTAACAAAATACATCATTCCCATAAGTTCGAAATTCATCAATTAACCACCACATGTATGCACATGGTATTAGTGTTGCAATGCATACTTGGATCGAGAGTCCATCATTATTACTTAATAGGTCACAATAACTTATTAGGGAATCAAATGTATTAGAAATTTTTGGTTCCATTTCCATAAATAATAGGAATAGGAAAAGGGTGATTTTTTTGGATTCCTTCATAATCTATAAAATATTTAAGGATAAATTTTGGTTGTCTTAAAATTTATTGTTTTCTTATTTTTTGCTCATTCTATGTTTGGTTCACAACATGAAAATACGGATTCCAAATTTATAGACAAGCTTGAATTCCTATTCTTTAGTTTGATTTGGAGGAGAAATTTCATGGACAAATGAATCACAACACCATAGGTAAACTTACCACTCACTAGTGGATAAAAAGTTATACATTTCTCAAGTTGGCGTAATCTTACCTGTTAGTCAAAATACCCAACAGAAAAAAATACCCTTGTGCAACGACTAGTTCCCAACCATTGGAGCTTATAAATGTGGGTTGAACTCTCAAGGTTTAAGTCCATCCCTCAAGTAGCTATTATATCAAATTCTTATTGTTTGCAAGGTTCATCTCCTCCATCAATATGATATCAAAAGAATGCCCTGTGTCATATAAAGTTTGGTACCATATAAAGTTTGGTGCTATTGCAATCTCCAAACACCCATGAAAGTATGCAAGCATGGGAAAACTAAAGGGAGATATTATTGGGGTTGTGCAAAATACCCAAAGAAAGAATACAATTTTTTTTGTATGGGCTCATGAAGAAGGAGAAATAAGCAACCAAGGAAACTAATTTGTCAAAGAGCGAGTTTGGAGATAAATATGCTTTGAAATCAAAGAGGTTGAAGAAAGATTTGAAGCTTGTTGAAAAACAACTCTTAACTTGTAAAATATCTGCAATCTTTTTAGTAATTTTATGTATGATTTTAGTTATTGTAAACCTTATGTCATGTACTTGTAAAAGTTTTGATATTGTAATGAAAAAATGGAATTTAGTCTAAGGAAAATAACAACATATATTTGTGATATCTTACGTTTTGAGAAAATAGGTCTTTTGTCAAAATTGATTGCCTCACCTATAACTTACAAGTTCAATGTAGATTGCATTCAAAGATGGATTGCCTCACTTAGACATTATCATTTCAATGTAGGTTGCATTCTCATTAAAGAGTGTCTCATCTAAACATAAACACTGTAAGTTAAATTGCATTCTCAGTAATAGACCATCATCATTGTCATATATCATCTAAAACATAGCTCTAGCAAAGAACTAAGCAACAAAAGAATAAAATATGCAAAAAAATAAAGGAGTAAAATGCACTAACAACGGCCCGACGACAAAACATCAAACCTTGAACTAACCGACAAAACATCAAAGGCGAAAGCACCGGAGAGCACCCAACAGGCCGAGGTACAACTGCATATCTAGGAGCAGAAAGCACCAGCACATAAATGAGCAACAAAACATCAAGAAGAAAAATCACCAGCACAGAAAGCACCAGTACATAACTGAGCAGCAAAATAGCAAATAGGTATACTAATATGCAACAACTCAAAACATTCGTAGAAGCACTGACCAAATCACAAACAAATCATAAAGCAACCAACAAAGTGACCAACATATTGCAAATGAGTATAAAAGTGAGCATATATAACTCAGAGCATAAAGCAACAACTAAACTGAGCCCAAATCATCAACGAGCACAAAACAGCGGCTCAGAACTGACCAACAAAGTAACAAAACACCAACAAACTAGATTTTAAAGTTGTAATCAAGGATCAAATAGCAGCAACATGACAAAAAAGATTTCTTTTTCTAACTTAAATGAGCTCAGATATTATGTATATTTGTCCTTAATCAATGCCTTACAATCAATGCCTTACCTTTTTATTACAAGTGCAATATAGATTGCATTCTTGTGAAGGAATGCCTTACCTGTATATTGTAATTACAATGTAGGTTGCATTGTCTTTAAAGATTGCCTCACCTGAGTATTGCAGTTAGAATCTAGGTTGCATTTTCAGAATATTACTCTCATCATAGCCCAAAAACATTAAGCTACAAAGAAATGCATATCAAAGCATGTTTAAAAGCTCAAATAATGTACTGCTGGACATTGCCATCAATATATCCTTGCACCAAATGTAAAATATCTATATCATCATGCATTAGCACCAAGTTATAATACAAAACAAGAACAACTTATAATAAAAAATAGTAACGATTAATCAATTACATGCCATCCTAAGTTAAAGTCAAGACCATAGCAAGCCGTTTACATAGCATCATAGACTGCAACTGTAGGGTCGAAAAAATTGTTTATTTGATTGAATGAATGGGTTACAATCAAATTCTCTCGATTACAGAGGAAGAGAAGATTGATTTGACTTCTCTTTTGTATGGGTTCTTGGTGGCGAAAGAATGCTTCACTCAATGCTCACGTAGAGATCCGGCTTTAGTTGTGATCGAACAAAGTTGTTGATGATTGATGAAGAACTCGATCTCTTGCGGCGCAAGTCTTGAATTTTCAAAAGTCCCTGTTCATAGCTATTCACGGCTATTTATAGGGCTTTAAGCATGTAACTATCATGCTAGAATCGTGGGCGTGGGTTAGTGGGCATAACGATGCCCACCACTTAACTCACGTGGTTGTTGTGGCTTTAAGTGGCCTTTGGGTTTGCTCTGAGGCGAGCCGTTAGATGACGAGCTTAGCTCTTCATTGTTGTTGAACCTTGATTGAATGGCGAGCTTGAGCTTCTTGAACCGTTATGCGGGCAAATTCGATTGCATAACGAGGTCCGCTACTTGGATGAACTTCAGCTATATGACTAGCTTTGCTGCTTGGGCTAACTTCAATGAATGCATTTATGCATTTTGTTAGATAGCGAAGCCAGCCGCTGTAGGTTAACCTCGATGAAATGGTTAGATGGTAAGCTGTAGGCTAACCTTGTATGAAATGGTTGATGGCGAAGCCACGCTTGGCTAACCTCGCTGAATGTCGAGGCTCACCGCCGTGTAGGCAACCCCTGGCTGAATGTCGAGGTTCACCGCCAGAGGCAAACCTCGTCAATGAAGAGCTTCGCCTTGGCTAACCTCGTTGAGTGAAGAGCTTCGCGCCGCAACCTCGCTTGAATGAAGAGCTTCACGCTTGGCTAACCTCGCTTGAATGAAGAGCTACCGCTTGGCTTAACCTCGGCCCCGGGAGAGGAGCTACTGGGCTTAACCTCGGCGAAAGTGAAGAGCCGGCTTGGCTAACCTCGCTCAATGGAGAGCTTCACAAACTTTGATGTTGTGGGCGAGCCTCACAAACTTTGATGTTGTGGGCGAACCTCTAGCACTAATCGCTGTGGCTAATCTCATGATATGACTGTTGAGCTTCGCTTCATGACTCGTGTTAAAATTGAACTCCGCTTCCACTTTTAACCTCAGATTGATATCGAGCCTCTCTTGAACGAAGTCTCGCTTTGAAGTTTGTATGGTCCACGCCCATCGCGAGCCTTGTCTTGAAGCTTTAACAACTAGGGTGCGCTAATTCTCTAGAGGATTTTTTGATCGCCTACAAGACCCCTTCAACGCTTTACACTTGAATCAGTTGTGTGGGTCGGAATACTTTAAATTTTTCTAACAAATTGCCGCCTAACTTCACACGCCAACCTCGCGAATTCAAATATGAGAGCAAGGCTAACGAACCTCGCGACTCACCGACACTAGGCGCTTTTTCGATCCCTTTTGAGTGACTTATCACATCCACAGATTCGCCCAGATCTCGTGATCGATGATCACGCGGAGAGATCTGCCGTATCTCTCGGGCCGCTACTTCGGGTTCTTCAAGACCCTATATGACAAAAGGCCAGCAGAACCCCTCACCGCCATCTTCCTGCCACCAATCTAAATCACCGAAATCCCCTTGACGCCAAGCAATGGCCCCCAAAATCACTCATCGGTAAAGGCAAAGCGTCTTCATTGGCTTCCCCAACCGGGCCGGCCCGCCATGTGTAAAAGACGTAAAGACATCGCCGCCAAGACATGACTTTAAAATCCGCTTTAGAGTTGGTTTTGTGACATGATTTTCACTGAGATGAGATCGATCTCAAAGATTATTTCTTAACTCAGCGCAGCGGTTTTGATGAGGCTTGCCTCATTTGACTGATAAACCTCGCCGAGGTTTGATCTTCCGCATCCCCATAGGTCTCTGCTTTTGAGACTCGCCCTGCTTCACAGATTTGATTCTTTAGATGAGGCTCGCTTTGGCGAAGTCCTCGCCTTTTGAATGATGAGTTTTGTTTAGCGCAGGCTCGCCTCTTCTTAAAGGATGAGTCTCGCTTGCTTGTTGGACCAGGTTCATTTATCAGACTAATCCGCCTTTGTCAATGCAGGTTCGCCGCTGATGACTTAAGTTCGCCTATTTATGCAGGCTCGCCATCGAATGACTTTGTTCTTTTGAAGTGGCGATTTAAACCTCCTCGAGACTTAAACTTTTTCTCTTTTCTTTTGTGTAGTTGAGCATCCTCTACCCCCATCCTCAACGGGTGCTTTCTGAGCAAACGGTACTCGTGAGAGGCGTAACCCGACTTTCTATCTTCACCGGGCGATATCCTCAGATTGCGGACCGGAATGAAGAAGAATTGAAACCGCTCAACCCGACACCCACACTTAGGCGTTGATTACAGATGCCCTCTCGAATCCAACCGACCAGATTATAAAGCCCGCTCTCTTATTTATGCATGATGTCCAAGATCCGATCTATGGACTTGGGTTCGCATAAGGTTCGAGTGGTAAACTCACGCTACATGTTCTTGCCCGCAATGGAACGGACTATTCACTTATTTCACTAAGAGCAACCGCTTCTAGAAAGATGAATTGGGATCTAACTCCCACTCAAGATGGAGTAATGTGGTCGCCTCGCGATGGTGCAATGTGTGGACCGCCATGGTCATCATGTAACCGGCCTACAACCCGGGCTTTTTCTGAGGGAGCTTCCTTGGTGAATCACCGTCAGGCCAACACTTTTGGTCATGCTTTCCATAAGGCGGAGGGGAAATTCCCTGCCAAAGATTTGGACTCTCGGCCTGGTCTCGATGGGGTTCTTCTCAATGGTGGCCTCGTCAACGAATACATTCTAAAAGAAACCGGACGATTGGAGAAGTTTGGCCTTAGGGCTCCATCGTGGCAACTCAATTGGCCTCGAGGAATAACTCTCAGCACCTCGATTTTGGAGTTGTATAACCCTCGATACCCACACTTTCTTCACCCGCATGGTGAACTGGGATCGCTTTGCATGAGATGGCCGAGATTGGACTACCTCATGGAAGGTATCCATACGAGGAATACATCCCGGTATAAAGAGTCAATGATTTGGAGAAAGACCACCCCCAAGTAGTGGAGACTTATTGGGAAGTGATGTGCCACTACCATATTTATACTGTGATGCAATCTGACCAAAAGGGGAGAAGCTCATTAGTCACAACATTTGGGCCCGCCACTCTTTGAAGGGCTAGATGATAAGGAAAGTCCTGTGGTGCCCCCGGTCCCTCTTTGAGGCGGTACTTTGTCACGGCTTGTGCTCGACAACCTTCCGCTTTTATGACTTCCTCAAATCCAGCATGGCTTCCTACAGGACGACGCTTGACACTTATCTATCGTATCGGGGAGCCAATTTCGGCTAATCCGTATAGCAGGCTACCTCATGTTGTGGCTCAAACACATCGCCATCCCCACCGCCGCCTTTGATTCATTGGTCATTGAGGTGATTTTCCCTCCCGCTGTTGCTTAGCACACGGTGTCAAGATGCACTTCTTCCCGCCATGATTGCCCGTGATTCATTGGGGATTAAGGCGCCTTTGTTACTTTTCTCGCCATGGTACGAGAACCCAAGGGTGGAATTACCACGCCTATCTTATGGCGTGGTTTGTCATGCACCGCCTGTAGGTCGTAAAAATCATCGATTACTAAAGACGTACCAATATCCGCAAACACTATCAATGAAGGTTACAACCGACGACTTTCACGACGCATGAAGGAGAATCGTAAGCTACCGTCTCCAGAGAGTACGGATTACAAGTTGACAATCCTTGTGAAAAGAGTTCATAAGTATTGATCTTCAGCAAAACGCTGGACTCATCCCCGCTGCCATTCAAAAGCGAGCACATGGCCCGCTCAATTCAAAACGCGAGCACATGGCCCGCTTCAACTCCAAAACGGAGCACATGGCCCCCGGCAACCCAAAACGCTGGCACATGGCCCGCTTCAACCCGTAACGCAAGACATGGCCCGCGCTCAAGCTCAAAACGCAGACGCCAGGCTTGCTCCGTAACGAACTCGCTTTGACTCGCTCAAACACGATCTTAACAGCTTCCAAAATTGTTTTGCACGATTTGAGGGCCATTAACCTCATTTAGAGCCGCATTATACCGGCTTATACCCTTAAAACTCCTATAAATAGCCAAAAGCTCGCCGGTGGAAGGGCTGGCTTTTCTCTCTCGACATGCTTTTGAGGGAAGTTGGTTGGCTTAGAGGAGGCTTCTTTGATTGGCTTTCCTTGGTTTGGCTAGGCATACAAACTCATCCAGAAGTTACAAAACTCATCCCTTGAGTTATCAAACTCGTAGAGTTATAAACTTGCTTTATGGTTCCTAAACTTGTTTCGCGAAGTTTGTTTTCAACCTCGCCCCACGAGTCAAGACGGTCGGATCGCCAACGGATACAAGATTCAAGCTCCCACCGCCACCGTGAAGAACCCGCAAACAAAGGAAGGATCTCCGCTGACCCTTCCTTCTTTGTAAATCGGGCAACCGATCGAGGAATTTGTAATTTCTTTATCTAAGTCGTAGAGAGAGAGATTGCATTCGAGAGTTTGTATTCATTATTCTTCAAATAGAATAGATCAATTTTACATTTTCTCAAATTTTCTCAACAAAAGATGGCGACTACTGGGGAATAGCTTCACAGATGAAGAAGTGGTGGCTAATCCGACGCCAAGCTCATCGGGACGACTGGAAACTCGACCGAGTTCGATCAAGCCAAGTTCGAGGAGGCACCTCCCGGATCCCTTAGCCCCAAGCGCAAGATCCACAAAGCCTCTAAGGAGACCAAAGTCCCTTCGGCTGCCGCTAACCTAATCAAGAAGATGGTGATGTCGCCGAAAAGCCTCAAATCAGCGAAAAGGAGCGTCGCCACCGAGAACACGTACTCAGATGGCCAATCGACCAACCAACGCTAACTTCAAGGCTTTGTGAGCCAAACACATCCCGAAGCCAGATTTTACGTAACGCAAGCCTCGCGCATGTGCTCGAACACGAGCCTCGCGAAAAGCAGTGCTGAACGCAACCCTCAATGGCTAAGCCAATAAACGCAGTCCCAACCCCGCTTCAATTGCTCAAACGCGAAACCTCGGTTCAGGTTGCACGCGATCCTCGCTTCTGATTCAAACGCTGGTCTCAACCCTGCCTAAGCATTCAAACGCCAACCTAGCCTCTAATCCAAAACGCTGGTCTAAACCTCGCTGCTCAGTGCTCAAATGCGATCTTCGCTCCAAGTGCCAAATCATCGCAGATATCGGGCGCCGCCATTACAGCCTGCCGCTGTTTGAACGATTGACAAATGTCATTTGGTCCACCGAACGACGATTTTCACAGAATGAGACTTCAGAGGTCTAATACCTTGGAGTCACTTCTAACATGATCGAGTAGGTGATCACAATCTCTAGCTCTAATGAGCTGAGGCAAATCGTCCCCGACTTGAAAGAGGCTTTGAATGACTCGACGGAGTTTACCGACATACTGGACTCAACAGGGTCATACCCCTGGCCATTATCACAAGTTGGCTAAAGGAATTGAGTCTCCGATGATGAGCATTCACCATCGCAATCTCAATCCTCTAGTTCTTTCATAGAGCATGTGAGCCGGCTTTACACGACGGAGACCAAGATTTCAAGAAGAGGCTCAAGAGTATCGTGCTATGATGCAAGAGGCCCTCAAGGATCACAACAAGAGTCCATCGATCAACTTCGAGATATGATAAACCAACTTGTTGCAGATAGAGCTCAACTTCAGATAGCCGACTCAACACTTCACCAAAATCATCAATGAGGAGGAGTGAATCCTCAAAACGAAGAAAAAATGAATGAAGTTCCCATCAAGAAGCTCATCACGAGAATCCTCCTCCAAGAAAGGAGAGGCCGAAAACGAAAGCAAAGTCCTCAATCGGCAAAATGCGAGAACCGAAGCCCGCCAATGCTATGGCTAATAGGTGCGAAGCCCAAGATCGGGGTTGTCGATCAGATCCCGCAGTAATGGGATAATGCATTCCTTATCCTCCAAAATTCAAAATCCCGACGCTACAAACTTTCAACCAAGACGGGATCACCGAACCAACACATCTACCATTTTAAGTCACGATCGAATGAGATGTCAAACGATGCCATAATAGCTCGTTTGTTCATCGGGCACCCCGGGGTTGCCTTTGAATGGTTCATGAAACCGCCACAGATGTATCCAAATGGCAGATTTAGAGAGACTCTTCCCACACGATTCTTTGAAGATGACACGAGATCATCACACTCTCTCCTTGCCATTAAGCAAAAGGAGAGAGCCTATCGTCTTCGCCAAACGATTCAAGCATGGCTCTTCGATGCTCGATGTATGACACAGTCAGCCTGATTGACACTTGTCAAGACAATTTACAAACCAATCTCCTAGCTCGAATGGGGTTGCAAATGTCGCCTCGGAAACAACTAGTCTCCTGTGCTAACAAAGTAAGCAATTATTGCTAGGATTGAAGTCAAGAAGAGGAGGTCCGACCAAGACCCGGCTATTAACGAATTCTAAATCATGAGGTCAAGACTCTGCTAGTATCAACCTAGAATACCATACATCGGAGGTTGATTATCTATTTTTTTCGAAAGTAGAATAATAAATTCTAAATATTGTCAAGTTAACAAAATACTTTTGACAATGTAAGCACTTTAACGCAAGTGCACACTACCAAAACCAACTTATCAATCCTCCCCAATAGGATGATAAGTCCACAAAGTTGCTCCAATCGCAACGCATCCTTGTCATGTTAACCTCACACTCTCGACAATCAACTTATCAATCCTCTCCACAGGATGATAAGCCCACAAAGTTGCTCACATCGCAACGCAATCCCCACAGTTAAGATTAGCTCGCCTTGTTATTAGCATTAATTCTTCGACAATCAACTTATCGACTCTCTTCAATAGAGCCATAAGTCTTCAAAGTTGTTCGATCGCAATGTATCATTGTCATGTTAACCCAACACCTTCGACAATCAACTTATCGATTCTCTTCAATAGAGCGATAAGTTCTCGTTGTTATTAATAACACCACAATCCACGCCACACGGTGGGGAATTTTATCCCTAATCCTAAGTAGGTAAGTCAACGCCAACACACGCTAGTCGGCTTAGTCTTCTACCGATCAAGAAGACACCGTAATTTAAATCGGGAATTTTATCTCAAACCTAGTAGTAGATAAGCCCGCATCTAATACATGCACCGTAGTCTATTCGGAGAAAGACGGTTTCACGATTCAACATCGTAGCATTAAGCCTAAAAGAGTTTTATTCTTTTAGCACAACGTCACATGCAACGGATTTAGATAACTGCGATGCTAGCCCGATTCAAATCCAGACCCAGAAAGGCTCATCAAGTCCGCTGATGGTCGGGGTTGGCCAATAACCCTAAAGTCAACGCCTAGCACGCTGCTGTCTGCTAGTCTCTTTGCCCGTAAAATACTACAAATCTACATATTCAACATCGTAGCACAACGCCACATGCGAGGCTTAACTCTCTAACATCAACTTATCGACACTCTTCAATAAGAGCGATAAGTCCTCAAAGTTGTTCAAATCATAACTAAATCACGACAAACAACTTATCAATCATCAATAGGATGACAAGTCCTCAAATTTGCTTAAATCTAATCAACTTATCAATCCTCCTCAACAGATGATAGGTCCTCAAAGTTGTCTGGACAAGCAACGATCTTCATCAAGTCAACACTATACCGATGATATAATCAACTTATCAACTCTCCCCAGAAGTTCCTCAAAATTGTTCAAATCACAACTAAACCCTGTCAATCAACTCATCATTCCTTTCCAATAGAATGATGGATCCACAAAGTTGTTCAAATTACAACACAATCCTATCAAAATCTGTACACATCCTCAGCAGAGTTTGATAACCAACTTATCAATCCTCCTCAATAGGATGATAAGTCCACAAAGTTGCTCACATTGCGACACAATCTTGTCATGTTAATCTCACACTCTCGACAAATAACTTATCAATCCTCCTCAATAGGATGATAAGCCCCAAAGCCTTGTTAACACCACAAGCCCCAAAAGCCTTGTTCAAACCACAAACCCAAAGCCTTGTTCACACCACAAGCCATGTAAGCTTTGTTCACATCACAAGTCTTAAACCTTGTTCAAATCACAAGTTTCATATTTTGTCCCCCACAAAACCTAAAACTTATCGACTCTCATCAATAGAACGATAGGTCCTCAAAACCTTGTTCAAACCACAAGTACCCAATTTTATCAAGTTAACTCCCACCTCCGATAAAATCAACTTATCGACTCTCTTCAATAGAGCCATAGGTCCTCAAAATCTTGTTCAAACCATAAGTACCCAACTTTTAAGTTAACTCCACACTCGATAAAATCAGCCATCGACTCTCTTCAATAAGTCCTCAAAAATCATCATCAAGTTAAAAATTCCACCCGATGATAAAACCAATTTATCAACTTTTGCAATAGAGTGATAAGTCCCCAAAAGCTTGTTTAAACAACAAGTATGAAAGGCATGCCAAGTTAACACTATACTTTTGGCACCTTAAAGAAAAGTCTAAAAGACTTAGTTGGAAATGGGTTCATCTCCGCTTTACTCATAAACGCGCGGACCACCCTCGCTTCAACACAAAACGCTGAGGGTCGCGCTTTAAACACACAACGCCATGGCCACCGCGATTTCAACCTCAAATCGCGAGGATCACCCCACGAGCAAAGTTCAAGACGCTTACGGCCACCCCGCATTTCAAAAAGCAAAATGCCGGAGTTCACCCATGCAAAACTAATGATTAGCGTGGATAAAAGCGTAACACAACTTTTGAAGACGTAATGGGAGCAATACTTCTCGTGATCAAACAAAGAAGATATCCAGTATTCAAAGCTCCCCGCCAACCGCTAACTTTCAAAAACTTTGAGGGGGTTCAGAGGTCAAAAAAATCACCGATTACTAAAGATACCAATATCCGTGAAACACTATCAATGAAGGTTACAACCGACGACTTTCACGATGATGAAGGAGAATCGGTTAATGTCTCCAGAGTACGTGGATTACAAGTTGACAATCCTTGTGAAAAGCGCTCATAAGTATTGATCTCTTCAAAGCAAAGCAGCGGGACTCATCCGCGTTTCAATTCAAAAGCGGAGCACATGGCCAGCTTCAATAAGCGGGCACATGGCCAGCCTTCAACTAACCTTGAGCACATGGCGCTTCAACTAAGCAGCGGGGCACATGGCCCGGCGCTTCAACCAAACAGCGGCGCCATAGCCGTTCGATCAAAAGCGGTAGGGAGGCTTGCTCGAGCGAACTCGGCGTTTTGACTCGTTCAAACACGATCTTAACAGTTCAAAGCTGTTTTGCACGATCGAGGGCATTAACCCTCATTTAGGAGCGATTATAGGGTCAGTTACACCCTTAAAACTCCTATAAATAGCCAAAAGCTTCGGTGGTGGAAGGCGGGCTTTTCTCTCTCGATTATGGCGGCTTTTTGGAGGAAGTTGGGTTAGAGGAGGCTTCTTTGGATTGGCTTTCCCTTGGCAGCTAGAGCATACAAACTCATCGAGTTACAAAACTCATCCCTTGAGTTATCAAACTTCGTTAGAGTTATAAACTTGCTGCGGGTTCTAAACTTGCCAGCGAGTTTGTTTTCAACCTCGTCCCACGAGTCAAGGCGGTCGGATCGTCAGCGGGATACAAGATTCAAGCTCCCACGCGCCAGTGAAGAACCCGGTTTTAAACAAAAGGAAGGATCTCCGTTGACCCTTCCTTCTTTGTAAATCGGCAACCAATCGAGGTTTGTAATTTCTTTTTATCTAAGTCGGTTAGAGAGATTGCATTCGAGTTTGTATTCATTATTCTTCAAATAGAATAGATCAATTTTACATTTTCTCAAATTTTCCTCGCGAACATGCCCTACTCTCATGGGTACACCCTCTGCTCATATAGAGGGACAAATTACTCCTTTCATCCAGAGGCTAGAAAGCGTCGATTGGAGCCGACATTACATGGCTTAGTGCGTAGCTCTCAGGGA
This sequence comes from Asparagus setaceus, assembly GCA_012295165.1. Lineage (NCBI taxonomy): Eukaryota > Viridiplantae > Streptophyta > Magnoliopsida > Asparagales > Asparagaceae > Asparagus > Asparagus setaceus. Next base: position 44,661,892 of record CM022706.1, on the reverse strand, counting down.
CTACAAAAATTATTCAGCAGGTGCCTCCCACATTTTCCTGGAGTCAGCTATGGACAAGCTTTGGTGGATGAACCTAATGCTCGGGGTTATACTACTTTGTCACTTGGTTGCTTCCTATGGCTCATGAGCATCCTACGGTATTTTGTCTACCGCTGGGTCCTTGTGATTGATTGAGCCTTATCTCCCGCCGCTGCCTCGCCGGGCTGGGTATGATCAACTGTATGTTGGTAATCCCACTCTCAATTACAATCCGACGGCTGCGGCTTAGTTGTGGGAGCCAGGGCTTAGTATCGACCGCTGCCGGCGCACGGGGTGCTCGCTTTTTCTTCCCGCAACGATCCTCAATCCCGGATGACGTTCGCTTATTGCAAGTGGCACTGCATGGCAAACGCAGAGATCCCAGGTTTTAACATCAACTCGTCGGGATTACGTTCGATTCGGCGTCGTTACAGAGAAGGCCAGACTTCAACGAGGAGCCGCATTCCAGGATTGAAAGAATATTTAAATGCTGAGAAGGATGTTGGTGCGGAGACACCGCATCCACCTAGCCCTCATGAAACTCAGGCAGAAATAGATGAAGCTCTGGATGAGTACGGCAGCAACGTTCCTTCTTTTGTTGGTGTTGAAGAAACCTCCGATGCTGAACCCGTATCAGAGGCACCTAGAGATTTTGCTTCTTTTGACGAACCATCGGAACATCTTCCACAAGATCCTCTTGAAAGCTCTACCTCACCCAGCCAGTCTGTTGGAGCTATGCCCCAAGAAACCACTCCCACTACGGAGCCTGGAGGAAGCACAGCCTTGATGCCAACAGTCCAAGGATTGAAAAGACCAGGGCCTCCACGGACCAAACGTTTGGTCAAGCGGGTGAGGCAAGAGGCTCTGATTGGTCCCGGGTTTGAGTATGATCAGCGGGAAGGCGCCCCGACATTGTTGAAAGTGCTCCTACCATGCCGAAATGTCCACGCATCGCCATCTTCGAAGCCTGAGACCGTGACTCAAGATGAAGATACGGCGATCCCCGCCACGATCAGGTTCGAACTTCACCGCTTTGACTGCCGCCGCCACTCCCCACAATTGAAATTCCGCCAATCCCGGCCGGCTTGTCCGTCAAGCCCTTCTATATCGCACCTCTTCTTTTGACTTGTCAAAGACTACGGTACCTATGATCCGCAATAATTTCCTTACCATCTTAAAAGAATCTCCTACTCAAGTGTTGAGCGCGGAATTTTGCCGATCAAGGCGTATGGAACCTCTCCGGATGTGATGCGAGTTTGACAAATGCTACACTATATTGCCCTACCGCACACGCCGGCATAGGTAGAAGCCCTTTTCAACAAATGGCAAAGTCACATCGACCCTTCGCCCAAGATCGAAGATCGCCATGCAGCCTTATAAGACAAAGGGATGATTCCCAATTTGAGCTTCGCCAAGTGCTTGAGAAGAAGGTAATCCACCAGCCTTGGGAGATGACTACAACTCTCTTTAATGAAAACAAGAGGGTTTGACATCGAAAGCAACCAACAACTCTTGGTTGACTCCTACAAGCACGCGCCGATATCCAGTCAAGCTAGCGAATGCCGAGAGAATTAGTGGTCGCCACCGGTGCGAAGTGCTCGACGGCCAATGGACGGAACATCGTGCAACGGCAGCCGAATCGATGAATTGAAAGGCTATGTTGTGGAGCCATATGCCGCGATTTCCGACAATGATCTCCATAATCAAGCTACCAAGAGATTAAACCGCCACCGAAGCTATGGTCACACTTGCCTCGTAAACTGGCCGCCGCTGAGCACTTGTAACTTGTATATCTTTGATTACATGATGAATAAAATTCCACCTTTTGTGTTCACTCAAAATTTTGTTGCGCAATTTGCATTTGCACTGAATTTTTAGCAAACTCCCGCCTATCAACTAACTTGGTATGTCTTTACCGCCGCTTGAACCGGACTAGCCATACTTTCCCCTCAAGATGATGAGTTTTCGAGAGGTTCTTTTAGGCTTAACGCTAAAATTTCCCTCTATCCTTACTGGGCGCTGGATTAAGAGATAGGCAATCGCCTCGTAGGCCATTATTAGACCACCACCTAAAGGGAAAACGTTAGAAACATAAACCAGTTAGTTCCCTCGAATGGAATACTTGATGCAGAAGATTTCACAATAAAACACTAAGCAAGATTGTTCCTTGAATCTATTTTAGTTTTCAAGGGAGCAATTATTCTGCAACCAACCCCAAGTCAATACCTTTAGTAGGCACTTATCATCTCTCAACTCATTAATCACAACCTATCACACTGGGAATTATGACTCCTATTCAAGTAGCTTGTTTGAATAATAGCTTTACAGAAAAGATGTACTATTGAAGTATGCTTTTACAATGAAATAAAATAATAAATGTCATAAGGAAAATTCTAAAGAAGGTTAGTTACCAAATGAAGATAAAGACCATCATGTACTGATGAGTCTAGGTTTTTGAATGACATCTTAAGAGCATTATTAAGCATTAGTATACGAGGGCTCCTAGCGGCATTCACTCTAAGCGACTGCCTATTCAAACTCACCACCACGATTTTCCATCTGTCCCGCCTAGTTTCCCTAAAAGTGGGCATCTAAATTTACCTTATAGTCCCTATAACTTTCTAAGCTCCTGTACAGCAATTACCCTAGGTGCAAGTGGCAGGTAATATTTCCTTACCTAATCGATTTCCACACTAGATTTATCCCCGCCAATCCCCAAATGCTCTCTTCACTGTTCTTAAACAAATTTTACTTTCTTGTTTGATTAGGGATTCTCTTTGCTCTTAATTGGTGTAATTAAGAAGAATTTATTCTCAAGACAAGTGATAAATTCAGAATTGAGGTACTCTATCTCGCTCTCTTTTGTGCTTTTTATACCTGATAATCTGATGATTTTTTTCTAATTAATTTTGTTTGAGGATTTTAGAGTATCGATGAAGTGTGCTCGCAATTATTTTTTGCATGTTGTCTCTTGATTTCTTTGGCTAAGTATTTGGGATTTTTCCTTCATGTAACTTGCAAATTTTACTTTTTTTAAAAATTAATCCTTAAATGCAAATAAGTGCAGATTTTTAATATATAATTTCCTATAGCATAATAGAACTTCTTTTAGTAGGTTTGAAGTTGGAAAATATAAAATGGGAGGAAAGCTTGCAGGAGGTAAATGTGTTGTGCAAGCTTTTAAAGATTTAGGGACAATGAAGTAAAGCTGCCCATACCCATTCCTGAAGAAACTAAATGGGGCAGATGTCCATTTCTGGTGGCGAGTGTCAACAGGCAGGCTGGAAGCCCACCTAGTATACATTTCAAAGCCTCCATATACATCACTAAAACTATGAGAAAAATCAAGCTAAAATAACTGCTTTCTATTATATACTAAGAAAAGGGGTGTAGAGTTTGAATAGCACAGCACCAGTTTGGTTGGTATTAAAAAAAAAAATTAACAAATTCAATATAGATGACCATGACAATTTAAGACCTAGAAAGTTAACATCTGAAATGTGTCTCACAATCTTGAGTTTTTCTTCCCAAAACCATATTCAAACAGTTAGAAACCTTTATGATATCACTTCCTTCAGAGGCAAGTTTTGGCAAGTTTTGGCCAAAGCAGACGAAGTAGGTCTCATACAAATGGACAGCCTTTTTTTACTCTCCCTAATCAAAATTAGATCACGAGGAAAATATAAGATCTAAATTAATCATCAGAGTAGTGGGTTGTGAAAACAAAGGACATGAAAATAATGAAAGAAGGTTTTTCTTTCTCAACATAATGAAAGAAGCTTCAGAGGAACAGAACACACAATAAATAAGAAATCGAAAGGAAGTACTCAAATCTGTTGAACCTATAATAAGAATCAAATGCAAAAATCACTTCCTCATCTATCAAATTCATATAATACTCCCAAATTCCTATACACTAACAGAAGAACCCTACTTCTGACAAGATAAGATGGTAGAGGGGAAAGATAAGGAGTCCACCGATACTTATCCTATTGGCAACCTCTGTAATAGAAAATGCAGAGAGCTCAGAAAATCAACTGCACAGCAAGAGGCCAGGCAAACATGCATCCCACTAGTGCAAGGGCCAAAAGATTGTTCAGCAAAGGCCAAAAGTAAGCACAGACCCTACAGTTTGGGACAGCATGAGTATGTTCATATAATTTAGACTAAATTTTACAAAGCAAAGTGTTCCACGATGTAAAATTTGCAGATAGACCCCCTGTAGTTCAATTGATGTGATTTATTTATTTTTTTTGAATAACTAAAAGGGTTAAAGAAGTTCACTCAGGGGGTCTATCCACACCAATAAAACTACAGAAATCTATCCGCAACTGGGCTTACTACGGGGGCAATGCGCAATTAACCCAAAATTTTTAAAACAAATTTACAAGGCAAAATGTCCACGACAAACTCCAGAAAGCAGCGAGATATCCAGAAGGCTAGTCCAAAGGACAGTAACACGGAAGAAGACAGGAAACCCCTAAGTATTACACAAATCAAACAGGCATACACCTTATCCCTGTTGTGAATAGAAGGTGCATGTGACTAAACCCAAATAATAGATTAATTTACAACAGGTGAGCCATTCCAAGTCGGCAATATGTAAGCCTTCAAAGGCTAAAAAGAGAATAATAGCCCGAATATCAACCTAAACAAAAGAAATGGATAGAATGACAAGAGAGGCCCAGCATAAAGGTAACAAAATAGCCTGACATCAAACCGCTTTATGAGCACGCCCTCAAAGCAAACGGTGTTAATATCTTTAATGTTCATGTCGGTGGCTAACTTAATTGATGAGGAAAATGTAATTGGAGAAACAACTTGTTATACTTTTTGTCCGCCTATAGCTATGCACAGATGATTTCATATTCAGACAGATGATTTCATATTCAGCAACTGCTAATAATATGTAAAGAAACTATCATTCAAGTTCTGTACTTATAGATTCCAATAAAGGGGCTTCTATAGTATAAACACAGTGATTTAAATAATTTACTCAAATCTGAGCACAACAAACAAACAAACAAAATGTTCACACGAATCGATATCCCCAAAATCATAAAACTGGCAGAATTGACGATTAAACAGAGTGCTATGTACCGATCAGAAACCCATTCTTCTTAAAAACTAGGAGATGCCCACGATCTAGATCAACAAAATAACTAAGAAAATTGTAAAAAAAAAATTCCAAAAAAAAAAGTTTAGGGTTTTGATCGTTACGAGATTCTTGGATTGTTTAGCCTGCTCAAATTGCTGATTCCACTCCTCAACAGTGTGGCAAGCGATCACAGCTTCCGCCATTTCTCTTCTTTCTCTCTCTTTTTTCTCTCTCAGTCGATCAAATCGAAAAGACTAAAATTTGGGCGAAAAGCAGAAGGTTCAAATTTGGATGACTATTAGGATCGACCCCCTCCTTGTTATATAGCCAAGTTCAGGGATTAAATTACAGTAATGCCATTAAGAGATACGTGTCAATTCGATGGGTAGACGTCACGGCAGATGTCAACCGTGGGTGATGAACGGCTGGGAATGATTCAGTGTGTACAGAAAAAATTATCAACGCGCTAATCTTGTTCAATTCCTTGAAAATTTGTTTCTTTTTATATCCATCTTACTAGTTTCGTATTTGTTCTAACTCCAGCGATTTTTTCCTTTTTTTTTTCGAGCCAAATATATAATTAGACCCACAATTTCACCACGGACTGATAAAACATCGGATTTAGATCTTCTCCAATTAGGTAGTAATAGAAGATTTTTCAATTCCTCCAATCATTGTAGTACATTCTAAATTTAATAGACGAGATTAGGCTACATAGAATTCTACTATTGTGATAGTGATATTTAAAGAATAGTGATTTTCAAAAAGTAGTGATTTTCAAGGTGGTTTTATCTCATGGCATCGAAATGTACTATAATAATTAGAGGAATCGGAGACTCTCTAATTATAACATAATTGGAAAGGTTCACAATCCACATCAGATCCAAATCCTAGTGCATTTTATATTTCATTAGGAAAGTGTTTGGTACATTGACATTAGAGTAATAATTATGTTCAAGTTTTATGTAAGAATGTTGAGTCTCCTACAAAGAAGTAAAATTTGAGATGAAAAAAAGGAAAGCATGGTATTATTTTCAAATATCGTGAAAATAAAGTTTGGAAGGTCAAAAACCCTGCGTCTCGTTTGGTAGCGGGAATTAGTGGGAATGGAATGCAATTCCAACTTCTCATTTATGCATACCAAACATGATATATTTTTGGATGCTAGAAATCTCTAATCAATTCTCATTTAATGTGGAAATTGTTATTCCCAATGAGTTATCAATGAATTGATATTCCCACTTAAGTGAGAATGAAAATAGTAAAATAAATTTCAGATGTACCCTCCTTAAAGATATTCCCACTTAATTCTCTAATCGCACCCAAATATGAGAATGAGAATGAGCATTCCATTCCCACATTAATTCCATTACATTCTCACCTTCATTCCATTCTCACTTGACTTCATTCCCGCATACTAAACGAGACGTAGGAGTAAAGAGGTTTCGTGTTTTTTTTTCACTGACAGCGAAGCTAGAGACCTAATTGCACATTTGGCTAAAAAAATCAAAACATCACAAAAAAAAATCAAACTTATAAGAGGGATGGAAAAAAAATAACAATCTAGAAATTTAGCCCAACATGACTTGAGCATGGAACAATCTACGTACGTAAATGGAATAAAATTAGCATGAAAATCTTAGAAAACCCTCTGGGATTTATAGTGATTGGCCAAAAACCAACAAGAATATAAAATTAGAGAAATTCCCCTTTAACTTGCCTGATTTGACTAACTTGTGTGATATCATTAACTTTAACAGGTCGTATACTTGTCATTCGACCACGATGGGTATGATGATCCGAGTCCCAATTTAAATTCTCTCCATAGCCTTTTAAAAGAATTTCTCGATCTATTTTGAAAAAGGTATTTTACTCATTTACCAGCGTCACTAACTTGATTAGTGTAATTTCTTTAAAGTTTCGAGGGTTTCTGTAATTTTTAATTTTTTATTGCAATTTTATACAAAGCATCCCAAAGTTCGGGAAATCTATCCATTGCAAATGACTAAACTATTCCGCCGTTCCCAACAAATTTTCACGCGCGAGGAAAAAAAGTGTAAATAGGGATTTTCCTTGTACACACCTCAAGTTGTCATAATTACCTAATTAATGTTTTACCTTCCAAATGGTAGTCATTCTCAATTTTATTCCAAAATAAATTTTAGGAATAAAATTGGAATTTTTAGTTGGCATGATTATCTTCGAAAATATCAATATTTAAGTCAATTAAACTTGAAAAGAGTCATCTAAATATTGTTAGAAAAGCAATATTATTGTGAATGCAATTAACCTTTCATGTTTAACTCTCAAATTGCATACTAACAGTATAACAACAATACTAAGATCAAGTTAATCATCATCATACTAGTATTAATTGCCTTAGTTTTCCGTCTAGTCCTCTTTTATCAATTAATTATAGTCTTATTGTTTCTCACTATAACTTGTTTTTCTATTGGTCTCTATTGCGCATGACTATCAGTTCCTTTTCGTTTTATTCTCAAAAAGCAACATCCGAATTCCAAGAAACATACTAATATTTTGTCTCATATCTTAATATGTATCTATCTATAAATTTATTGAAACATTCTCATCTTGCCATGTTCATTTTCTGCACATATCATCTCTTATTTGTTTGAAATTATGATCCATAAGACAATATAGGTCCTACAGTTATCCTGTTAAAATATTTCTCTCAAGTTCGTAAGTGTTATATGATAGAGAAGCTCCTTCACCTTAATTATTCAGATTTGATTCAACAAATTACATCATTCTCATTTTTGCAATGATTCCATTATCTAAACAAGTTTCATGCGGAGATTGGGAGGATATGGATCGTTCATCATATGTGATTCTAAGCAAGTGGTTCGTTTTTCATGTGATCTTGAAAGTGATAGAAAATGACAAATAGAAAAGTCATTTGCTCTTTTGGTTCCTTTTATCCCAAGTGGAAAAGAATTTTTGATCGTGAAACCTATAGCTTTCCTCTTTCCACCCACCACTTTACAGCTCCAAAAGAGATTCATTTTGCTCATAGCGGTTTACACGCAGAGTTATCAATTTTGAATTGGAGAATTAGATGGAAGCCCATCATTATCATGTCATGTTTTGACCTCAAAAAAATTATTATTTTTAATCATAATCATCTATTGTTCTATAAAAAAATTGCAATTCATTTCAAATAAAACACTTAAAACATCTGTCGATTATTGTTATAGCCTGCAAATAACTAAGTATTAATCCCTATTGAGAGGCCGACACGTGTCCCGCTCCACGCCTAATTAGACGTATTCGAAGGCGGTATTTGTCGACCTACCCACCAGATCGAAGCTACAAGCACCCGCACTCGGCCTACTATTCCAGCCGACAACTTGCGAGGCCGATTAAAAATGCGGTACTTGTCTGCCCGCTCGCAGAGCCGACTCGAGAAGCGGTATGCCCTCGAACTCGCCGCCGACAGCCGACTACCATCAGCTGAAATGCACTGTCAGAGTCATCATTGCTCTAGCCTCCATAGTCTTTATGATCCATCGGACCTAGTTAGCTCTAAACGCCTCCTGTCACCCTCACATTAAACGCCTGGATGACTCACTCCTCTTAGCGGCCGGCACCTGTGAAGTAGGTGATGACCGAGCTGTCAGCTGGATTCGACCAAAGTTACATATTTGCCCTTCTGATCTACTATAAAAGAAAGCTGTGCTGCCTAAGGTAACTTCTTCTACTTCGGTTCCCATGCAACTCTGAACAACTCTTCATTACATAGCTCTCATTTTCCCACTCAAGATCAACTATTGACTTGATCGTCGGAGGAACAATCGGAGAATCCAACTCCGATCTCTCACGAGTTCTTCATGTGGAGGAAAGGACTTCGGGTTCCAAAACCAGTCATCTGAGGAAGCTTGAGGACCCTAACACCACCATAATCCATAAACAAACCCTCTATTTGATAACTGACATCAACAATTATATATAACCATTCAGTTGATTGAAAGATATGATCTTTCACTATCTTTGATAGTAAAAGAGAACTCGAATCAATTTTCATCTAATACTATTATAAAAGTGTGTTGGTGTTGATGCTGAAAAATGCACGCAGTCAAATGATCTCTGCTTTGATCTGAACTTATGACGTGGAGCTCGCTTTCTCTTCTAGTGCCTGGAAGCGATGACGGGTGGAAGGGATTTGGTTATGCCGGAGAACGACCTGTGAAAAGACGGAGTTGGGATCTCCGGTGATCTCTCCGACGGTCAAGTTAGTAATAGATTTTTGTGTTGGAAAAATCTTACAAGAAAAAGGGTTAGGGTTTTTGTTCTTCGTTACCTATTTCATTGAGCAGTACCCTATTTATACGAGGGATCTGAGGGCATTCTTGTCTCTTTAATTGATTTGGACTTGAGGGGTGAGTCAGATAAACTTCCACGTGGCGATCGCTGATTGGGCTAAAGTTTGGTATGGGCGGCCGTGTCGGATTTACCTTTACAGGTGTAGAACGATCATTGGTCTTAGAGTTTATACTGTTCCTTCACTATTAATGAGATGGGATTGGCGGCGTGCACCACCTTTATTAAGTTTAAGGTGTCTTAAATACTCGAGGGCGAGATATTAAGATCTTGTTGTTCATTTAATGTGATATGGACGTATTGTCGGGGTCAAGTCATATGCCACCGTCACTTACGTTGAGCACATAAGCTTGTCGAATGAGGAATCACCATCAAGCGGTCTTATAATCGACCGACTTAATTATCTCGGCTTTCATATGCAGGCGACCGAGAGAAGAGCAATTCAACCTCGCTTGGTGTCGTTCACGAGGGCATCCGGTTAACGAGTCGAGTATTGATGCCTATCGACTCATTTCGCGGAAGGGTTCAGCCGAAGAGCCGCGTAATGACGCCTTTCGTGTCATCCACGAAGGCTTTTGGCTGAGAGAGCCGAGTGATGATGCCTTTCGTGTTGTCCGCGAAGGCTTTCGGCTGAGAGAGCCGAGTGATGACGCCTTTCGTGTCGTCCACGAAGGCTCTCGATTGGTGGGTCGAGCGATGACATCAAGGGACGGCATGTTCATTTAAGCAGCGATGGTGCAGGTCATTTACGTGGGGGTGACTTGCCCAGTCGGGCATCTTAATCCTCGCGGTTGTGTCTCTCCCACTCGACTAATTAGTTCCCCACTAACAACTAATAATAGAAATTATCCAGGACCATAACAGTTGGCCCCTTTTGCTTGGATTCGAGCGGAGCCGAGTCCTAGCGAAACACATATCCGAGTCGCATGTTGTAGGAGAATCCCGAAGGTTCTCTCGATTGGACGTGGGTTACGTCAGCATGTCACTCTGGAAAAGTGGGCGGTTCCTCGAACTATGGTACGGCGTTTCGGTTCTCGAGGTTAAATCTCAACCGTCGAGCGAAAAACCGAGCGTGATTGGGGACTGATCGATTGTTTGTGGGCCCCTTTCTCTCTTAAATGTGAAAGAGGAAAGAGCAGACCATTTCCAACTATTCTCAATATTTTCCGAAGAAATCTCCGGCGATTCTCTAGCTGATTTTCTCCGGCGTGTTTTCATGGATTCTGATCGTTTAAGCAAACTAGATGGGTTTCACTCTAAGGTGACGGAGGCCCAAATGCGAACTTTGCGCTCCAAGTTTGATATCCCCGAGGGGTATGAACTGACAGCGCCGGCGGACTCTGCTACGATATGTAGCCATGGCCCGGGCCAGTCTCCGTTATACATCAAGCATTTGGAATGTGGGCTGCGGCTGCCTCTGCACCCATTTCTCCGAAGAGTGTTCGATGCTCTTAGGGTGTCTCCAATTCAGATGAAGCCCAACTCCATCGCCTTGTTAGTGGGTTTCACCGTGATTTGTTTATGGTTGGGAGTTAAGCCTTCTTTGAATGTCCTCGGGCATTTTGTCAGTGTGACTGTCCAGAAGGCGCCTCATTATCACTTGCAAGCGATTGGGGACTTCAAGATTGTCTTAGACATTCCAACATCAAACAAAGGGTGGAAAGAGAGATTCGTCTGGGTGACTGGGGACGACTCGAACTTATCTTGTTCGGCATGGCCCGAGATTAGGAGGGAAGCTTTGGGCCCTCGTCCCTTATAGGTTGCCGAGAAGCACGACTTGGGATTGATCCTCACTTACACAGGTTCGCGTAAGATGGAGGTCCTTGTCGATAACTCAATATTACGCATGGCTGGGATTTCGTCAGTACCCCCTAAAGTTGAGGACGAGCTGAAGGCTCACGACTTGATTTTTGGGGAGTCGTCTAGCTCGAGGATGGATTCTGTGCCGGCTCTTGACGATGACTCCAGGCCAGCCAAGAGGAGTCGACAGGAATCCACTTCCGAGGGAGCCGTGCCTGTTCGTGATCGGGTCGAAACAACCGTCGCCGATCGCGGACAGGCGACCGAAGGTGTCGCTTCTAGGGCAACTGTCGGCTTTTGGCGAACACGGCAGAAGAAAATGGCTCACGGTCCGAGGAGAGCGAGACAATTGGGGGAAAGCGCGGCGACCCCGATTGGAGTGGAGACGTACGAGTCATGGGAAGAGGACGTTCTTCAACAAAATAAGCCCGTGTCCAAAACTGCAGGAGAGGCGACAGGAGCTCGAAGAGAAAGGGGAGCTTCAAGTCGTCAGCCTGAACGTACTCATTGGCTGGGACGGGAGCCGGTTGGAGCTAAAGAGGTGGGACCCGTTCCAGCCACATGGCCTTCCAGATACTTCACGGCTGAGTCCGAAGTGGGTCACTGGGAGGAGGCAAGAGATTTGTTGATAGGGAAGCTTCCTTCTGCAAGCAGCTGCTATGATGGCGAGCCTGACGCGCAGCACCGATTTGACCCTAAGGATCATTTGGACATTCGGTCATCTGTGTTCAGGTCGCGATATGCACAGGGGAGGGCTGTTGAGCAATTTGCTCTTCCCCGTGATGAGGAGCTTCTTAAAGAGGTTCCTGATGTGAGCCTCCATGGTATACTCCGGAGTTATTTAACTCGTGGATGTTTAGTGGAGAGGGAGATATACCATCGCTTGGCTCGAGGCCGCCATGCCTTTGAAAAGCTTCGTGCGGCATATGAAACTCGGGGAGACAATGGCGGCACTGATTTTGAACAAGTCTTCAAGGATCTTTCGAGCAAACAAGCCGAGTTGGACGACTGGCGCCGAGAAATGGAGGTAAAAGAGCAACTAATCACGGAGCTCAAGGCGTCCGACCGAAGAAAATCGGCTGAGATCCAAGAGCTTAGGCGAAGGCTCCGAGTCGGCGGTGAAGAGCCAGACTCGTTAGGTGAGGCGTTCAAGGAACGTGACTTGGCCGTTGTGCACGTCGCTCTCGAGAAGCAAGTCGCCCAACATGCGAAGGCTCAGTTGGCCGAGGAGTCGTCCGCTAGGCAGAGGCTCACAAGCGAGTGTGTTCGACTTGAAGAGTCCCTGCGTAGGGCTCAAAGTAGAGTGGAATACTTAGAATCTGTGAGTTACCGCTCGTCCCTTATCGAGGGAAAGCGGTCGGCGATTGTTGAAGAATTCCGTCAAAGCTCTATGGGAAAATTTGAGGTGGCACTTGCGTGCAAGGCCGGGTGCGACTACGTGGCGTCACAGCTGGGCGCTGAGCGCCAAGAGTCGTCTAGTCGACCCCCGTACCCACCTATCATTTCTGATTACGTAGATCTTCTTTCTCAATTAGAGAAAGCGGGGGCCGGCTATAACGTAATGGAAAGCGAGACTGAGGAGCCGGAAGGAATGGTCGATTCGCCATTGGACGAGTCGAGTGGGGGAAGTGAGAAAGAAACAGGCGAGCATTCGACTGCGGAAGTGAGTGAGGATGCGGGGCGTGAAGTTCCATCAACTCCCCCGCACCCTGTGGTCGCTTCCTTTCCTCTGACTCCCGGGGCCGACATGGACCTTTCATAGTTTAGATTTGCGGATTGAGGAGTACGTTGTACCTATTGTATTTGTATATGTATTCGAGAACATACGAATGAGAATGAGAATATCTTTGCTACTCCTGTCTGTTGTCTATTTTTATTTTCCTTTGCGTCGTCTGTTGACTGGATCGACTCGATGAGTTGAGATGTGGATTGTTGTCGTCTCGATTAACTTTTTGATTTTCCCTAAATTAAGAGACATCAGGTTCGAGGGGAGACACCGGGTTGTGACGTCGTCTCGATGACCCGGTGTTGCTTTCTCGGCACTCGGCTACATCAATCTTTATAATTTATATTTATTTATTTATTATATTGTTATATTATATATATATATAGTCATTAGCTTTGTGGGACAACTGGCGAAAGTAGATGTGGGCCCCAACTCGACTATTGGGTTCATGCTTTCCAAGATGCGATTAGGGGGGTTACTGCTGATAGTGATGTCACGGTACCCTCAGCCGCTATGGCGCTTTGGTTCTCGTGCGAGGAGACGTGGGGCATTTAAAGAGGAGTGGTGCCTCGATTTTCGTAAGGCGGTTGGAGCCCCCTTTAATTTAGACCGTTGATTTTAGGTTTTGGCGGACCGTTGAGATGTTGCCACGTTCGCCGTAGCTTTCTTATAAATGTCCTTTCCTCACTTTTCGAATCCGCTTTGCATATTCTAAAACAAACTTCATCTTCTTCCTTTCTTTGAATTCTAAACCCAGAGCTCATATCAATGGCTGCCTCTTCATATGCCCCCGTGAACAGACTTGCCCTATTATCGGAATTTCATTCCCAGATGAAAGAGGAGGATTTAGAGACGCAACATGAGAGGTATGATATTCCGTCGGCCTTCAAGTCAAGGCCGCCGGAAAAAGCCGCCGCTCGAAAGCATGGCGGCAACAAGGCCCCCTTGTATGTAACCTACTTGGAGTACGGGTTGCGTCTCCCTCTTCCCCCATTTATAAGGAAAGTTTGTGAGCAACTGGGGATTTCTCCCATGCAGTTCGCTCCAAACGCCATAGCCGCCATAATGGCATTTCTGGTCATATGTCATCGGCTGAAGATCGAGCCGAGTCTTCAGCTATTCAGCAATTTGGTAAATGTGAAGATGAATAAGAAGGATGCTCACTTCTTCTTCGTCGCCTCGGGTCGGAGATTGGTGAATATTCCGGACTCGAACAAAGATTGGAAAGAGAAGTTCGTATGGATTTTCGATGCCGACTCGATCTTGATTTGTCCCACTTGGCCAGAGATCAAGAAAGGGGCGCTGAAAGCCCTTCCTCTTTCACCTTCGGAGCAAGCAGATTTGGCGAGGATCAGGGGTTATGCTGGGTCTCGCGACATCATCAATCTATTTAATCCGGCCACTCTTAGGGTGGCGGGTTTGTCTCACATCCAACCGACAGAGGAGGATGAAGAGACGACGAAGGAGCTTGCCGAAGTCATTGCTCAGCCAGCTGTTGATAAGGAGGCGGACTCCAGCCCAGCTGAGGGTGGAGTAACCCAGTTACCCTACAAGAAGCCGAGGATCGGGTTGTCGGCAAAGGACAGGGAGCAATGGTCGACAAAAATTGACACGATGGCGTCCATTCTCACCAAGCCGGCTACGATTTCGCAGGTCAAAGAACCCGAGAAGAAGAAGTTGAAGGGGGGTAAAAAGGCGACTCAGAAGGGGAAGAAAACGAAGACGAAAGCTTCCGAGTCGACCAGGACAACCAGTAAGGATGTTCCTTCTCCTGACGAACAACATGCCCCAGAGTTGGCTTCTCATTCGCCCAGGGAAGTCGTGGTTATAGGTGAATCTTCTCCCGGAAGGGAGGAGGTTCATTGGCCGTCTGAGGAGGCTCGGGGGTAGACAGCGGCCCCACTTGACCAAGCTATCATCACGGCCCCTTTCGTTCAAACAACTCTAGGGCCGGGTGTTGGGTTGGCTATTCCAGGCGAGTCGGTTGCGGAGCTGACTTCTTCTAGTCGTCCTCCCTTGGACTCGGATTCCCGGGTGCCTTTTCTCCACAGCTTGTCCGAGATTGACAAGCAGAGTTGGAAAGAGCTTCGAGATCGCCTTATTAGCGAATTGGAGGAAGGCTTCTCGCCTGTTGAGGAGCCCCCAGAGGACGACCGGTTCGTGCCTAGTCGGTTCCTGTATAAGGAGGACTCGGTTTTACTATCTGGCCGAGCCCAGGTGACGGCCATTAAGTAATTTTCCCTTCCTAGGGATTTGGATTTGATGAAGGATGTGCCGTCCTCGGGCCTCCGTATGGCATTGCAAAGCTACCATACCAGGGCGGCTTTGGCTAGTGAAGAGCTATACAAGCGTCTTCATCTCTTAAATCAGGTCCGCAATCAGCTGGATGATGACTTGTCGAAGGAGAAGGAGGTCCGCGAGAATGACGAGAAGAGGATCGCGGTCCTCGAAGCTAAATTGGGTGGTATCAACGCCAAGTGGGAGTTGGAGTTGGAGAAGAAGCAATCCACTATCTCTCAACTCCAAACCCATTGCGCTAAGCAGTCGGCTACTATCTTAAAGTTGAGAGAAGAGGTGACTAAGCATAAGAAAGCGGCCGAGACCTCTCAACTGGAGTCCGCCGACCAGGAAAAACGGGTCAAGTCCTTGGAGGAAGAGCTCGAAGCCGAGAAGCAGGCGAAGTTGTCGGCTCAGGAGGAGGCTCATTCGAGTCAACTTGCCTTGCAGAGCTTAAAAGTCAAACTGGGTGACTCGAAAGCGGCCCTCCAGAGGGCTCTTGCTGACCTCCAATCCATGGAGACCCGACTCAATTTCATGGCGTCGGAGGATGGGAAAAAGGAAGTCATAGAGGCTTATCGGCTTGGTCCCATTGGAAAAGCCGAGTTGTTGCTGGCCGTCAAAGCCGGTTTTGATTATTTGAAGGCCCAGCTTCCCCAGGGTGTTGAGCCGTCCCCCAGTCTCGTCTATCCACCTCTGGTAGAGAACAGCCTGCCGATGTTGCTGGAGCTCGAGAAGAAGGGAGCGGGGATTCAACTTGATGCGGACCAGAGCGGGGACGACGAGGAAGACGATGGTGACGATGATGATGAGGATGAAGATAGTGACGGCAGCGGGTCTACCTAGGAGGATGATGAGTCATCTTTTTTATTTTTTAACCGCTCACTTTTGTAATTATTTCGACTCGGCCTTTGCAGCTTCTGTACTTGTATCTTATTTTCAAGTTAATGGGAATCTTCATTCGTCTTATATCTTCATGTGTTGCTACTTGAATTTAATTTTGGTCGTGTTGTTTTAGCCTCATTCGACTAGGACATAGCGTTTTCCATCGTGAAAAATCAGATAAGTATCTTTCATTACAAAGAATGCTCGGAAGATAATGAAATATCATTTTATTAATAAACTTGAACGATGAATAAGCCTATACAATGAACGGGCTGATAAGCCCAAGCAGGTATTACTTAGGGACATTTTTATCATAAAACATCATTTTCACTATCGGTGTCTGGCGTAGATCCTGCTATAGCGGTGGTTCGACTCGAGGTACTCACTTTGGTTCGCGATATGGTTTCATGGATGATTCTTTCTCGGCGGGACCGACCTCTGCCTTTGCGGTGAAGGGCAAACTTGCCGTCTTGGAGCGATTGGACGCGTGGCAACCCGGAGGTTGAGTGCTTAGGACTTACGTAGTGCCTAAGTCTTTTCGACAAAGTCGGTCTCTGTTTTTTGAGGCAAAGAGCAAGCCTGTCATCTTGGAGTCGGCCCCTGGGGGTAGCGACTCGACGCTTGGCAACCCGGAGGTTGGGTGCTTAGGACTTACGTGGCGTCTAAGTCTTTTCGGTAAAGCCGCTCTCTGTTTTTTGAGGCAAAGAGCAAGTCTGTCATCTTGGAGTCGGCCCCTGGGGGTAGCGACTCGACGCTTGGCAACCCGGAGGTTGGGTGCTTAGGACTTACGTGGCGCCTAAGTCTTTTCGGCAAAGCCGATCTCTATTTTTTGAGGCAAAGAGCAAGCCTGTCGTCTTGGAGTCGGCCCACAGGGGTAGCGACTCGGCAGCAACCCGGAGGTTGAGTGCTTAGGACTTACGTGGCGCTAAGTCTTTTCGGCAAAGGCGATCTCTATTTTTGAGGCAAAGAGCAAGCACATCGTCTTGGAGTCGGCCCACAGGGTAGCGACTCGGCAGCAACCCGGAGGTTGAGTGCTTAGGACTTACGTGGCGCCTAAGTCTTTTCGACAAAGCCGGTCTCTATTTTTTGAGGTAAAGAGCAAGCCTGTCGTCTTGGAGTCGACCCCTGGGGGTAGCGACTCGACACTTGGCAACCCGGAGGTTGGGTATCTTGACTCATCCTAAACACGAGGAAATACCCTTACTCAACTTAGTGAGAGAAGTAGATTCGCTTGGCTGAGCAAGTTGGGTCGCTTGCCCCAACTAAGCGAGAAGGGTTCCTTGACTCGATGTGACGAGAAGGGTTCCTTGACTCGACCTAGCTGGAGAGCTCGCCGGAACTCCACCCAGCAAGGAGGTTACCTCGACTCGAGCTAAGAGAGCGGGACGCGTCGACTCATGTTAGGTGAGAGGGATGATATGCCTGAGCAAACAAATTGTGAGAACAATTATAATTTTAAGATAAGTTGATAACCACCAAGAACAGACATCGATTCATAATGGCAAAACTTTTGAAGCAGAGTTTACAATAGCAGTTTACTGAAAAAACTTTATGAGATGTTCTATGTTCCATGGATGCTGCAAAATTCTTCCATCGGGGGCTTTCAAGCTATAGGTGCCGGGCCGGAGCTCTTCGAGGACGGTGTATGGTCCTTCCCAAGTAGGTGCCAGTTTGCCACGCTTAGTGTCCTTGTCGAACGCTGCTTTCCTTAAGACGAGGTCGCCAACTCGAAATCTCCTCGATCGAACCTTGCTGTTGTAGTATCTGGCTATTCGTTCTTGGTTGATGACTTGCCTGCGTAGCGCTCTGGCTCGAACTTCATCGACGAGATCCAATTCCACGCGGAGGTCGGTAGAATTTGACTCTTCGTCGAAGTGTTGGAGTCGGATGGTCGGCATGCCGACTTCCACCGGAGTCACCGCTTCTGTTCCATAAGCCAACTTAAAAGGAGTCTCTCCGGTTGAATTTTTGTGAGTCGTCCGGTAGGACCATAGGATGTTGGGGAGTTCTTCGACCCAATTTCCAACCTTGGTCTCCACCCTCTTCTTCAGGGTTTGGAGGATGCATTTGTTGGCGGCTTCGGCCAGACCGTTACATTTGGGATGGGCGACTGATGCAAACTTGAGTCGGATCCCCCACTCTTCACAGAAGTCTTGGAATCCTTTGCTGCTGAACTGAGTGCCATTGTCGGTTATGAAGGATCTGGGTACTCCAAACTGACACAGGATCGACTTCCAAGCAAAGCGAGTGATATCTCCTTCTCCAATCTTCGCCAAGGGCTCGACTTCTATCCATTTGGTGAAATAGTCGATGGCGACAATTAGAAACTTTCTTTGCCCTGAGGCGATGGGGAGAGGACCTAGTAGGTCTAGCCCCCATTGGGCAAAAGGAACAGGGCTTAGAATAGGGGTCAACTCTGTGGCGGCAGCTCGTGGAATTTCTGAAAAGAATTGGTACTTTTTACAACTCGAGACGAGCCGCTTGGAGTCGGCTATGATAGTAGGCCAGTAATACCCGTGTCTTATGACTTTCTGGGCAAATGTCCTCATCCCCGGGTGATTTCCACAAACTCCTTCATGAATTTCTCTCATCACGTACTCGGCCTCTGACGGTTGCAAACATCGAAGAAAGGGACCCACGTCGCTGCCAGAATGGGACAACCGATAGAGTCGACTGTCAATCATGGTGTAGCGACAAGCATTCCTCTGTAGGCTCCTAGCTTCGGTGGTGTCGTTGGGCAAAGTCCCATTTGTCAGATACTGGATAATTGGATCCATCCAGCAAGGTTCAGGAGCCGCGCTGGCCTGCATGGTCTCCACATTCGATTCATCAATGCTTGACCGACTTAGTGTGTCGGTGTAGATTGGTCCCGGATTGCACATAGAATTGGTCGACGCAAGCTTGGACAGGGCGTCCGCTCGAGCATTGCGGGCGCGGGGAACTTGGGTCATTTTGAAGTCGGCCAATTGAGCTAGCAAATCCTTGACCACCTTCAAGTATCGGATCATCCTCTTGTCCTTGGCCGCATATTTACCATTAACTTGATGAACCACGAGTTGGGAGTCGGCTAATATGTATAGGTTCTCAGCCTTGACTGCCAACGCGGCTCGGAGACCGGCAATGAGCGCTTCGTATTCGGCTTCGTTGTTTGAAGCCTGGAATGCGAACGCGATTGATTGCTCGGTGACGGTGCCATCCGGGCTGCGTAGGACGACGCCCGCTCCGCTGCCCGCCTCACTCGATGACCCATCCACTTTTAATAGCCACCAAGAAACAAATTCGGGTGAGTCATAATCAGAAGGAGAACAAGTGGAAGGAGTTACCGCCTTGCTATCCGGCTTCTGCTTTGGTGGCGATTGATTGGAGGATGGAGGTTCGGCTGGTTCGTCAGCTGGCGAGGTCGTCTCTATGAGGAAGTCGGCTAAAGCTTGAGCCTTGATCGTGGTTCGAGCCTCAAAAAGTACATCGTACTCACTGAGCTCGATGGACCACGCAACCATTCTTCCCGAGGTGGTCGGGCTTCCCAGGGCTTTCTTCAGTGGCAGGCTCGCCCGCACAATGATGGAGTGTGCTTGGAAATATGGACGAAGTCGGCGGGTGGTTGTGATGAGCGCAAATGAGGCCTTCTCGATCAATGGGTAGTTTAACTCGCCTGCTCTGAGGATCCGGCTGACATAGTAGACCGGCTTCTGGATGTGGTCCTCGTCTCACACCAAGACGGAGCTGACTGCCTCGGGCGAGACGGCTAAATAGAGGTATAGAGTCTCCCCCTCTACCGGCTGACTTAGGAGGGGCTTAGTGCTCAAATATGCTTTAAGCTCTCTGAATGCATTGCAGCACTCTTCCATCCATTCCAGCTTCTTCTGAGGGTCTTTGGTTCCTCTCAATAATTTGAAGAAAGGGAGGCTTCTCTCGGCAGACTTGGAGAGAAAGCGTCCCAAAGCGGCCATCTTGCCATTGAGCTTCTGGACGTCCTTCATGGTGCGAGGCTCTGGCAGTTGCTTGATGGCGACTATCTTCTCAGGGTTAATTTCTATGCCTCTTTGAGTAATCATGAACCCCAAGAATTTTTCGGATTGTACTCCGAAGGCACACTTGGCAGGGTTGAGCTTCATGCGATACTGCCTTAACACGGAGAAGGTCTCTTCAAGGTCGGCGATGTGTGCGGCGGCTAGCTTAGACTTCACCAAGATATCGTCCACATAAGCTTCTAGATTGCGGCCGATCTGAGACTTGAAAATCTTGTTGACTAGCCTCTGATAAGTCGCTCCAGCATTCTTGAGGCTGAAAGGCATCACCTTGTAGCAAAAAGTGCCCCGGTCCGTGATGAACGACGTCTTCTCCTGGTCGTGCTCCGCCATGCGAATTTGATTGTAGCCGGAGAAAGCATCTAAGAAACTCAGCAGCTGATGTCCCGCACTCTCATCCACCAGTTGGTCTATCCGAGGGAGCGGATAGCTATCTTTGGGGCAAGCTTTGTTGAGGTCGGTGAAGTCGACGCACGTTCTCTCCATTTCCCGTTTGCCTTCTTCACCAGCACAACATTGGATAACCATTCTGGGTATTGCACTTCTCGGATGAAGCCGGCCCTCAAGAGCCGCTCAACCTCTTCGGCCGCCGTTACGGGCGAGATGTCTCTTCTTCCGAATCGCCGGCCAGGTCGGTCGACCGAGAGTTTATGGCAAATGACATCAGGTGAAATGCCCGGCATGTCTTCGGGTCCCCAAGCGAACACATCCACATTCACCAAGAGGAAAGATATCAACGCTCCCCGCAATGGCTCCTTGAGATCTGACCCAATCTTGAGTGTCTTACTACCTTCGATGTCGATCGGGGTCTCATGTATTTCCTCAACTGGAGTCGTCCTTTCTCGCTCCATTTCCTTCTCGAACTGAAGGGCGGTTTTCTCAATTGGCATGGCCGCCGCCGCCACCCCTTTCCCTTTGGTTGAGAGCGAGTAACAAGTTCTGGCTTCCCTTTGATTGCTCTTGGCTACTCCAACTCCTCCAGGAGTTGGGAATTTAATCATTTGGTGATAAGTGGAGGGAATTGCCCGTAATAAATGGAGGGCGGTTCGTCCCAGTATAATATTGTGGGACGACTTGATGTCCATCACCACAAACTGGACATAGACGGTCGACTTGCAAGGGTGTTGACCCACTGTGAGAGGTAGGGTGATCAATCCTTCCGACAGCTGAGAATGGCCGGTGAAGCCGATAAGAGGGCCCCTAGACGGTTGCAACTAGGATTTTTCAATACCCATGCGATTGAACGCGTCTAGGAACATAATATCTACAGAGCTCCCGGTGTCTACCAAGATTTTCCTTACTTCAAACCCGTCGATGTCAGCCGAAATGACAATGGGATCATCATGAGGCATCTCGACGCCTTCCAAGTCAGCATCACCGAAAGAGATGGTCATATCCATCCGAGGTCGCTTATCCCCACCATCTACTCGTAGAGCACGGCGGGCATATCTCTTCCGAGCATTGTTGGATTCCCCTCCCAGAGTGGGGCCGCCACTGATAGTGTGGATAATGCCTCAGCTGCTCTGCCCGTTATCTTGGCGGTCCGGTGTCGGTCGGGGCCGTGGTGATCTAGACCGAGACCTCCGCTCATCTCTTCTGGGGATTGCCTCCTTCTGGCCTTCGCTGGTGACCAAATTCTTCAAAAATCCTCTATTAATGAGGTCTTCAATGTCCCTCTGAAGGATGCGGTAGTCATCGGTGTTGTGGCCGTGATCCTTGTGGTATTGGCAAATTGCTTTGAGTCCCTCCTCCTAGGGTCAGATCTCATCTGAGGAGGGGGAGTCTTGAGGAGCCCCTCTCTCTGAGCTTTATCAAGGGCCCCCGAGAGGGATGTGTTGAGGATTGCGAGGACTACTGGAGGGGCGACTTCTCTCCTGTCTTCCTTCTTGTCGAACCTGCCATTACGGTTGTTATTCTTGGAAAAGGGGTTTTTCGAGACGTACCTTGGTTCCTCCTGCTTGGGCGGATTTTGTGGCGACCGCGCCGGTGGTGGAGAAATGGGTCTCGAAGTTGGGACTACAGAGGGAGTCGGTTGAGCCGGCGTGGGAGTCTTTGGTGCCGCAGCGGGTGTAGCCGTTGAAGTGGAGGTGGTCGTCTGGTTGGTTCCAGCTCCTTCCAGGGCCTTGTAAGCTTCTGCTTCCTCCATGTTCATGTATTCATGAGCTTTAGACATCAAGTGTTCGAAGCTCTTCATGGGTTTCTTAGAAAGGTATCTAGAGAAGTCGCTTGATCGCAACCCGGCTACTAGTCCCGCCATGGCTACTCGGCCCCCAGGGTCTTCAACTTCTAATCTCTTCGCCTGAAACCTCTTGATGTATGTCCTGAGATTTTCATCAGGCTCTTGCTTGGTGAAAAGGAGCACGTGAGAGGGCAACTTCTGCCTTGAGTCGACTAAGAAATGGTGGACGAACTTTTGGCTGAGCTCCTTAAAGCTGCCAATGGATTTCCTCTCCAAGGCGTTCCACCAAAGCTTGGCGCTCCCTATCAAGGTGACCGGGAAACATCGACAAAGAGCTGCCTCGAGCGCTTGTAGCCTGACCATGGTATAGTAGTAGTTCTGAACATGCTCCTCGGGGTCTCCCTCACCTTTGTATTTTTCCAGAGTCGGCACCTTGAATTTCTCAATTGGAGCCCTCATGATGGAATCAGTGAAGGGGGTATTCTCTCCAAATGCTTCAATGATAGGCTAATGGGCCCGATTATAATCGTCAGCTGGCTTGGGAGCTGATGGAGCCGGGATAGCCTGAGAGGGCCTTTGGGCATGTCCCATTGTGCCCCGAACGTGACGACTTGGACCTGGGCTCTCGGCAGTCATCTTAGTGAATGGCAGGCGATGAGGGAGGTTCGCTCGGGGCATCGACTGTGTGCAACAAGCGAGGCGTCGCTCGGCTCTCTTGTCGAGGTTGGTGCAGGCGTCTTGGTAGAATCTTGGTGCATGGTTAGGCGATGGCGCCATGAGTGGTGGATTGACGGCTGAGGGAGGTTCTTGGAGCATCTGGGATGACTAGCTGCGCTGTTTGCTGTGCTGGGAGAGTAGGAAGATGGCAGAGGATCTTGTCAGTGAAGGCTTCGAGCTGCGCTTGAACTGATTGAGTCACTTTCTCGGTAGCTTCTTAGAGCTGAGCTTGGGTAACATACCCCACCGGCAAATTGCCTAGCCCGGTAAGGCCACCGCCGCCTGACATGATTGTAAGAAGAGGAAAGAAGGCCCCATGGTGGGCGCCAAACTATTGATGCTGAAAAATGCACACAGTCAAATGATCTCTGCTTTGATCTGAACTTATGATGTGGAGCTCGCTTTCTCTTCTAGTGCCTGGAAGCGATGACGGGTGGAAGGGATTTGGTTATGCCGGAGAACGACCTGTGAAAAGACGGAGTTGGGATCTCCGGTGATCTCTCCGACGGTCAAGTTAGTAATGAATTTTTGTGTTGGAAAAATCTTACAAGAAAAAGGGTTAGGGTTTTTGTTCTTCGTTACCTCTTTCATTGAGCAGTACCCTATTTATAAGAGGGATCTGAGGGCATTCTTGTCTCTTTAATTGATTTGGACTTGAGGGGTGAGTCAGATAAACTTCCACGTGGCGACCGCTGATTGGGCTAAAGTTTGGTATGGGCGGCCGTGTCGGATTTACCTTTACAGGTGTAGAACGATCATTGGTCTTAGAGTTTATACTGTTCCTTCACTATTAATGAGATGGGATTGGCGACGTGCACCACACTGTTAAGTTTAAGGTGTCTTAAATACTCTGAGGGACAGAGATATTAAGATACTGACTGTTCATTTAATGTGATATGGACGTATTGTCGGGGTCAAGTCATATGCCACCGTCACTTACGTTGAGCACATAAGCTTGTCGAACGAGGAATTACCATCAAGCGGTCGTATAATCGATCGACTTAATTATCTCGGCTTTCATATGCAGGCGACTGAGAGAAGAGCAATTTAACCTCGCTTGGTGTCATTCACGAGGGCATCCGGTTAACGAGTCGAGTATTGGTGCCTATCGACTCGTTTCGCGGAAGGGTTCAGCCGAAGAGCAGCGTAATGACGCCTTTCGTGTCATCTGCAAAGGCTTTTGGCTGAGAGAGCCGAGTGATGATGCCTTCCGTGTCATCCACGTGTCGTCCACGAAGGCTTTTGGCTGAGAGAGCCGAGTGATGACGCCTTTCGTGTCGTCCACGAAGGCTCTCGATCAGTGGGTCGAGCGATGGCATCAAGGGACGGCATGTTCATTTCGCCTGGCGATCGGGTCTGGGTCATTTCTGTGGGGGTGACTTGCCCAGTCGGGCATCTTAATCCTCGCGGTTGTGTCTCTCCCACTCGACTAATTAGTTCCCCACTAACAACTAATAATAGAAATTATCCAGGACCATAACAGTTGGTATGTTAAAACATTTCTTTCGAAAATGCCCTTTAAAACACATACATGCATACATAAAACACATGCATCCATACATAAACCATACCCCATACATACATAGCCCCCAATTAAATGCATTATTATTCATAACCCCTAAATAATTTCACCATGGTGAGTTGTTTATGTTTTTGTAACCTCCCATTAACATATTAATCTCTTATAATTATCATTAATTATCACTATTATAATTAAAAAAATGTTACAACCATTCATCTTCTTACTAAACCACTATAAATCATAACAAATCTAATCTAATCTAATCTAATATCTAATACTATTCTAAAAGTGTGTATGATGTTAAAACTTTTCTTTTAAAAATACCCTCTAATTTTTGTTTAAAATTCTAAAAGTGCTCATTACATAGCTTTGGCTATTCATGTATTTTGTGTCTCGTTATAATAAAACATACATACATGAACATAGATGCATATTCAACATGACAAAATACTGTATTTAATGCCATATATACATTATTATAACTTTTATAAAAGATGACATAATGTAACCGTTTCTCCTCTCTCCTCCCTATCTATAGCTTTTATTGAAATGAATTGAATGCTGGCTTTGAAAGAAGGATTATGTTCAACGTACAAGCTTGAATCACAAGAGGTATATGCATGATAATTTTCCCTTTATGCTGATTTTAATTCACACCTAATTAATTGTAAAACTAATTCTTTTACACTCCCCACTCAATTTAAAAACCATTCATCTCCTCCATCTCATAACCTCTAAACCCATCGAGCTATAAATCGTCTCCTCTTTCTTCACTCCATCTCACAAAATCCCTCCACCATCAGGAAAAAATAAAAGAAAAAAGGAGCTCGCAAAATTTTCGATGTGTTTAATTGAGGAAGGATTGTTCGTAACACTCTCTGTTTTCATTTTAGAGTAGTGAAGAGAAAATGGTTGTTCAAATTCATGAGCTTCTAATTCTCTACAGGTATAATTTGTCTTATTATGGAATTTTATTACTCTATTTTTATTACTTTCTTGCCTTAATTTTTTTCTTTTATTTTCAAAAAGGACAGGATATCTCAACTGCTACTTGAGTTTTGAATGACATTTAGTTATAAAATATGGAGCAAATCTACCTTGCATCCTTTATAGCTCTTTTATCTTCTTATTTTTCTTTCTACTTTCCCCACAAACTGTTAATCATCTTTCATAGGATTAAACCATGATTTTATGAGATGCGTTATTTTTAGTTTTCTTTTCCAGATGACTGTTTAAAGAATAGTGATTTCTGATTTTTCAGAGCATCTTTAAATCTGATAAGATAGTGCAAATCAGTAAAACTTAGTTTGCCAGAACTTTTACTCAATCACATTATCAACTAAAAATTGGAATTAGATTTGTTTTTCATTATTCTTTTTTTTCCAAATTGCAGGCTGTGAGATTATTTTAAGAAAAAGATAAGCATAGAAATTCGAGTAAATTATATCAATCAGTACTTGATGCCATCATAGCCGATGATTCTGTGACCTCACAAGACAACTAGGCTTGTCTAGAATAGTTGCAGCCACAAAGTTACAATAAACATGGAAATTTGATTGATACTTTGTGTGCGTGTATATATAGAGATAGAATAAAATGTAAATGATGATGAAACTCCCTTTTAGAATATGGCTCTGTGGAAATTTTACCCATATTTTTGACTTCCGTTAAGTTTAACATTTTCTAGGGTAATTTTATCTTTGTGTCCCTAATTGAATTAGTTTTTTAAATGAAAGTAGCAAACTTCTTCCCCCGCAATGAAATGAAGCCCATGGGTTAATTAGTTGGCTCAAAGTGCAGGAGAGGATTCATGGGACTCAAGTGTTACTGTGAGGTAGCAAAAAATAATTGATTGAAGTATTCATATCAATGGATAGTTTAAGCATAGAAAAACGATTGGTTGGATTGCTGGTTCCTTGGATAGGACATGGATTAATTTGGGTCATTTAATTTACTGCCGTCTAATTATCAATCCCTTCCAAGTCTCTAGCAAATGTCAACTCTTATGAATCCTCTTCTCATGCACTCTAATCTACTCTTCAATCTTCGCCATATACTTCTTTTTGCACCTAGCCAAAGCTACCACTATCACTCAGTGTTAAAAAAACACGACTTTTATCTGTATCTCCAAATAATTTCTACGATTTAAAATAAGCATCAAGATCAGCCTCAAAATTTTTCTGTAGGAATTGTTAGGAGATGTGGAAGCGAGCCAAGGAAAGATGACCAGGAAAAGGATTGTTAAACTCTCTGTTTTCATTTTAGAGTAGTGAAGAGAAAATGGTTGTTCAAATTCATGAGCTTCTAATTCTCTACAGGTATAATTTGTCTTATTATGGAATTTTATTACTCTATTTTTATTACTTTCTTGCCTTAATTTTTTTCTTTTATTTTCAAAAAGGACAGGATATCTCAACTGCTACTTGAGTTTTGAATGACATTTAGTTATAAAATATGGAGCAAATCTACCTTGCATCCTTTATAGCTCTTTTATCTTCTTATTTTTCTTTCTACTTTCCCCACAAACTGTTAATCATCTTTCATAGGATTAAACCATGATTTTATGAGATGCGTTATTTTTAGTTTTCTTTTCAGATGACTGTTTAAAGAATAGTGATTTCTGATTTTTCAGAGCATCTTTAAATCTGATAAGATAGTGCAAATCAGTAAAACTTAGTTTGCCAGAACTTTTACTCAATCACATTATCAACTAAAAATTGGAATTAGATTTGTTTTTCATTATTCTTTTTTTTCCAAATTGCAGGCTGTGAGATTATTTTAAGAAAAGATAAGCATAGAAATTCGAGT